>CH002950.1:124034-174671 GCA_000149265.1 Ciona savignyi
AAGGAGTTTTTATCTACATTTAATATTTGGTTGTAAATTACAGGGTCTTGCGGTACACAACACTGCAAACCAGTAAAGAAGTTTTGCAGTAAAAAGAATCTTGGTATTTTACGGACCGAGTGCATGAGCTGTGTAAATGCTAGATGCCCTGATGGTTATAAATTACTTAGCAGATCACCTGTAAGTTTGGTTGAGTGGCCAGCTTATTTAAGTGTCTTAGATTATTTGTTGATTTTCAGTAAGAAAATAAATAAGTTCATGTTACTGCAATAGATATCCTGTTAAAATATCTAGAATGCAGTTTTTTCTCTTGTGTTGGATTGATATTTTCCAATACATTGTGTGTACAGACAAATAGCAATGCAACTTCCTTACCCTTATAAAATTTATTTTTGATTTTTGTTTTTTACCTTGTTTAAATATAATTTCATGTAAAAAATTTTTTTTTAACAGAACGATTTTTTCCTTACACAGATTTTTAACCACTGACTGATTAATCCAATGTGTAATAATGTAATTGATTTAGCAGTCGTTGCTCAAATTGTACTGAGTTATAAAAAAAAACAATTAAACTTAATATTAAAATCTCAAGCCACAGACAGGTATTATTTAAAAATGACTTCTTCCTCTTTCATCGGTTCAACTGTAGATAGCAATTCACATGTCTCAGCCTCTCATTAATAAACAAGTAATTATGTGTCCATCTTTTCCCAACAGTCAGGCTGCCCTGTCAATTCTCATCATCTAATCTATTTGAGAATGACATGTCGTCTCCATTGTGTTAGGATAACTGCTGTGAAGTCCTGTTGTCATGGCTTCTTTGGCAGAGAATGCGAGCCCTGTCCGGGTGGTGTCAATAATGTTTGTTTCAAACATGGGACTTGCTTTGATGGCCTTCGAGGCAATGGTTAGTGGTGCTATATTTGTCTTCTATTAAATTCCATATAACATAGCATTAGTGCACAACCGTCGACAGGTTTTAGGTTCTATTGCTTTCATGCCGACTTAACTTCACGATTGTGATAACACAACCATTAAGTATAAGAGTGATTATTAAAATTTTATAGGATTTTTTGGAAATGACAAAATTTTTAAATACAAACTCTTTCATTGATTTTGTAGAAAACAGTTTATGATATGAAATGCATCCGATTTGGCATTCAATTCTGGCTACTTTTGTTACCAGCTACATACAGATATAATTGGCATTAACTTCCAATTACCATTCTATTTTTTTAATTCATAAAAATCAAAATCATATAATATAAACCACAGAAATAAAGTAAACTTGAACATCAGTGGATTGACATGCTGATAAATGACATTGAACACAAGTCAGCGACAGAATAAATACTTCAGTTAACTTGCCCGTAGGAACATGTATGTGCAACCAAAGCAACTATTCGGGCATCGCATGCGATGAGTGCTCAAGTGGACTATTTGGTCAAGACTGCTCGTCCAAGTGCCGATGTGTAAATGGGAGTTGTGATGATGGGAAGAATGGACTTGGCACTTGTTTTTGCAATAAGGGTGGGTGCCAAATTAATGTGGTTGGCCATTTGTAACGGTTAGACATTTAAATAAGATTACATTAATATTAATACAATGAAACCCTTCAGCTTACTGATTTATAAAATATTCTAGAATATTTTGTCTTTTTTTATAAAAAAAATCACAGAATCCATTTAACACACACACATCATCACCGCAATATAAAAGTGGTTTAAACAATGCAAACTTTAAATGTGCTATCATATTGTATGTTAGAGCAGAAAAGTTATAAGAGTTAGATATGGAATTTTATTTCTATGATATGTAGTGGCCTGCATTTATACCAAAGTAATGGCTGTAATTGCATTTAAGAGTACTGGTATTAAAAAGTAACCATTAAACTCTTTCTATATCAATCCAAGCGTATTCTACAGGTTGGAGAGGGGAACACTGTGATGTGAAAGTAGATTTGAATGACCCGTGCAAAGGAAGGTGTCATTCTGCGTCCGAGTGTTCGAGCGGTCCTTTCAGTCCAACCTGCATATGCTCAGCTGGATATACTGGTCACGCATCAAATTGCACTCCTATCAATGTTTGCAAGCAGCAGAGATTCGTAGGCTGCCATATAGATGCTGCATGCATGTGAGTAGTGTTTTCCTTAAATATGTCACCTCAATTAAAATCGTGTGCCCCTGGAAACATACACCCTTACCTCTGTGCAATCCCATTCGTAAATATGACACCAGCTATTTGCGAATAAACTCGAGTATTGCTCCTAGCCAGTACCATCTAGCCGAATGTACAAATCTCATGTCTCCAGTTGTATATTATATATTTCTGACCGGTTAGTCTGGTAGTTTAGTGTGGCACGTTTTAGTCGAAAGGTTGCAGGTACGAAACTGGTCGCAAGATAGTTAGTTGTGTCCTTGGGCAAGGCACTTAACGGACATTGCCTAAACCCAGCGGATTAATGGTTCCTACCAAATTGAAGAAACGTGTCTATCATATGACAACACACTGCAATAGCTTCAGTCCCCTGACGGTGGGCATGAGGTGATCTGACGATTGCCTGTGTGTCAACCCCCTTGGTTTTTCCATTCATGAGGATAAACATGAATATCCTATCCTATCCTATATATAATGTCACCAGCGACATGACAGTTGACACATTTTAAGGATAATTATGAACATCTTTATCAGGCACCGAGGTCCAGGGAGATACGAATGCAAATGCAAGGAAGGCTACCAGGGGGATGGGACTTATTGCACAGAGATCAATCCATGTATGCAGGCTAACTTCACACGCTGTGATTCGAACGCAAATTGCTTCCACACTGGACCAAACCAGTTCCACTGCTTGTGCAAAGATGGCCACACGGGGGACGGGAAAACCTGTGTTCCAATTGATCTGTGTCAAACTGGTGCGTTTTATGTTTTATTAATTTTCTAAATTTTTTTTATGTAGTTTTAGAATTTTGAAATTTTGTAATTATAAAACTAAAAAAATAGTGCAATTATTTATCATTTGTATTGTATCAAACTAGTGTGTTTTATGTTTTATTAATTATTTTACAATTTTGAAATCATAAAACTAAAAATTAGTGCAATTATTTTTTATTTTTATTGTGTCGAATCTGGTGTGCCTAGTATGGTATTTAAAACATACTGAAAGTATACTAAAATTTAAAGTTGGTAAAGATATGATATTAACGATCAGTTCTTTTTCAGTTATATTTATCATAGTAATTTTGGTTACTAAATGTATATTTTCGAGTTCGAAACTAACAATTATTAAATTTAAAATACAGCTAAGTGCATGGTTAAATAATTATAATATTAAACCTAGTAAATCAATATTTTGATTTATTTTCATACTCTTTATAGTACTTGTAAACAGTAATGTTGCAATGGATTAAAGACTGTTTTTTTGTGGTTTTAATCAGTACTGTGTATACTGGTGAACAACTTTTAACAAAAAGTACCAAGACATTTGTGTTTAAAGAAATTGATGAAGTTACAAAAGATATTCGATTACCAACTATGTCAACGCAAAATTGAACATAATTAACTAAAAAACGTGATGCTGAGTAAATATTTTAACATAGTATAGGATTAAGAATATTAAAAATATTGTTAAAGGTTGGTTATATTGGTTTAACATGTTGAAATTCATGTTATCTACTTAATTCTACTTTAACAATGAAGTGTCTAGTAAACCAGAAGAATTTACACCAAAACTGCTTGTGTATGATGATTACCACTAATTATTATAGACTGGTAGCTATTTTGGGACAGAAAAATTACTCTTTTACCAAATTTAAAAAGGTTGACTTTTAGTATCTTGAATAGAAAATGCAATAATACGTTTTGGGATCCTTTTCTAAATGTAGCCATTGAGTGATTTGGCCTTTTAAAAGAACGGTTGTTGGGCCCCAGCTTAAAAGTCGGTGTGGGGTTAAAATGACAAATCATTTTAGTTGCCCTTTTGTTTTTGTAATTCTCCAATGCTTAAAAAGTATTAAAACTTTTTCCAACAGCCAATGGAGGTTGTCATCCATTTGCACAATGTACCATGCAAGCACCTGGTTTGAGAGATTGTAATTGTATTGAAAATTACATTGGAGATGGGGAATATAACTGTACAGGGTTAGAGACTTATCATCAAATTTGTTTGCTGGTTTTTTTGTTCCGATTTTCAGCATTGGATTTGGTAAATTGTGTTTAACCCAGGGAAGTTGTAGAAACTACCTTCAATATATAGGAGGATAGGATATTTATGTTTATCTCCGTGAATGGAAAAACCAAGGGGGTTAACACATCAGTAATTGCCAGATCACTTCTCGCCCACCGTTGGGTTACCAGAGCTTTTGCAGTATGTTGTGTATGATTCACTTGTTCCTTCAATTTGGTATAAGAACCCATTAATCCACTGGGTTTAGGCAATGTCCGTAAAGTGCCTTAGCGTTAGCGACCAGTTTCGTACCTGCAACCTTTCGTTTGAAACGTGTCGCACCAAACCACCAGACTAACCGGTTGGATATAATTCTTTACTGGTATCACAGTTGGATGGTAATAAATTTCCTGCAGTGTGTTGTTTTCCAAATATTTTAAATTTTTTAAAACTCATTTAGTTGAACTGCACTAGTAACGATTATGTTGTTTTTACATTGTTCTCACAGGGCCTATATGGGCTGAGTTAAGAAGAAACGATTACGAATGGCTAAACCAATTGGATACATCTCTTACCGCCGGCTTGCTCAATCCACTGAATTCAAAAGGCCCAATAACTCTCTTTATACCAATAACCTATATGATGCCAAATGCTCCTCCCCAATTAGATCTGCAGCACTTGGTGAGTTTTGTGTAATATCCTCTATGTTAGAGCAGTTGGCTGTGGTTAACCACTATGGAAGCTTAGTATTTCCTCCAATTTTTAGCTCATGGACTTTGCTACTTTCCAATTTACCAATTTTAGTAATTAGAATGCGGAGGATACTCACTTAGCCCTTAAAGCAGAAAACGAATAGTTTCCAAAACCATTAGGTGAATTTGTTTTCTAGTAATTGTAATTGCTGGTAACTTTATTTTGAACGACCCACTAGAGTCCACTTACTCAAACAATGACTGAATAATGTTGCTTAAACTTCACAAGACAGGTCATAAAGTCTGAATCAGATAACAGGAAATAAGTTTGAATTTAATTAAAAAAATTAATTCATGGTTAATAACACATTAAAAACTCCCATATATCAACTGAAAGAATTACTTAATAACAACTGGTTAAATCTCCCCTTTTTTTCCATATCCAAGCATACCAATTTCTTTCCATATCCAAGTGCATCAATAGTTTTATCTTTTTTACAGCTCAGTTTGGTGGTTGGATGCGAATGGCTCCCGAAATCCCGCTTACAAACATTATCGAGTATAAGAATGTTATCTGGGGATGTTGTCAATATCACAACCTCTAATGGAAATGTATATCTCGACAGAAATATCAGGTAGATCTTTGTCTTGGTGATTTTAGAATTTGTTCCATAGTTTAATTCGGTTCCCTTTTATTTCTTATTTCTTGAATTACAAGAAACTAGGACTCATTCAAAATAAATATTATTAAAAAACCTAAGCATGCTTATTTTAATAAGTTTAAAAAGAATATTTGTCTTTTTACTACTCACGATATTGCTTATATTGAATGGGTTTTAAATATTAACAGTTGTGTTTACTGGTGACCTATCATTACAACAACCCAAATGTAGAAATAGCTTTTAGTCATATGTTCAATAACCATGTAAAACTTATAATTACCAACATTTGACCGATTAGCTCGGTTTGTTTAGTGCGTGACTTTCAGCCAAGGAGTTACCGGTCTGAAACTGGAATCTAGCTAGATGGTAGTGTTCTGGATAAGGCACTTAACAGACATTGCCTGAACCCAGTGGAATAATGGGTTCTACCAAATTGAAGGAACGACTTAACCACACCTAACACAATCCAATATCTCCAGTAACCCGACGGTGGGCGCGAGGTAATCTGAAGATTACGTCTTTGCGTTTTTTCAATCATGGGGATAAACATGAGTATCCTATCCCATTCTTACCACCATACAACATGTATCACTTGTATTGCAACATTTCAACATTCTTAACTATTTACTAATACTTTATATGTCTGATAAAACTGCAGTATAGATGAGGGTCAGACGTTTTCAAATGGAATGCTGTTTACCACAAATGGATTACTAACTTCATTCAAAATGTTAAATCAAACTACTCCTTCATCAATTCAGTGGTCGAACCAAAAAAACAATTCTTTGGTTGAACTAAACAAGCAAGAATTGTTAAAACATGGTTTAAACAAAGCAGTACAGGTAATTTGAGTATGTTGTTAAAATGATCTGATTTTTTGGAAATGATATGCTCTGCACACCACAATGTTTGCTTAGATTTTTTGCCAAACTGTGTTGAATTTTCCCATTTATAGTGGGTGAACTTGCCCAGGTGAACTTGTCAGGTAACTTTTGACCTGCAACTGCAATTGATTAAGTATTCAGCAAGGGATAAGCACAGCCTTAAGCAGTATTGATGTTTATTCCAAAATAAAAATTCGGTTTCAATTGGAAAACGACATAATAATACAGATTTTGATTTAACTAATTTGAAATTGTATTCTTATTGAGAAGAAAGTTGAGTTTTATGTGTCATTTATAATTCAAAATTGAAGAAATAATGAAATTTTGTTTCTGAAAAAATAATAGAAATGCCATTCTATTTTTCTGAATCAACATGGAACAAAAAATGTTCCAGTACTGGTCCAGATACCGACGGGTACCACTGCTTTAACCCAATTGATGTATTCTCCAGCTATTAGAAGCAACAGGGTTGGTGAATGGATTATCTCAAGTGGTTCATGGTAGATGGACGTTGTTTCTACCAAGTGACAAAGCGTTTATGAAACTGCCGACTCATCGCATGCGGCAACTTAGTGTTGATGGGAAGGTAGCTCAAGAATATGCCAAGTAAGCTGATTTTCGGACGTATTAGAATAATCTTAAGCATTTACATATTCTTTAGAACTTATTTTACTCCTGTTGCTTTATTTTTTCAACAGATTCCACATGATAAGACAAAGTATGCTCGCACCAACTGATATCGTGCAAAGGATGCAACTTACTACCATGCAAGGCTCTGAGTAAGTTTTGTTGTGATATTACTGCTAATATAGAGCACCATATGCAGCACCTGGACCCAAGGATCAACAGTAGGATAGCTGAGATTATAAATCAGTTTCTTAATTGTACCCTTTAGCAAACAATATAACTGACGATGGTTTCTAAAAACTGTCTAACCGATAACAAAAGTGTCAATAACAAAATTTAACAAAACAAAAGTGTTTAATGTTTAACCGATAACAAAAGTTTTTAATTAATCAAGAAATACATAAAGCACTTAAAAGTTGTAGTGATCAATCTAGGAACTTTTCAGTATGAGAATATTAAAAAAATTGAATTTAGTTGTATAACATTGTCATAATTTTGCCAGGTTACGCTTGGCTTGTTCGCTTGATAGGGTCGGTGAAATCAGAATAAATGATGACTCCACAGTCATAGGCTACCGAGTGGTCACTTTTCGCTCCAGTGGGGGTGGGATGACTGCTTCTTCGTTGTATATTATCGATACGGTGAGAATCAAACTTAAACATTTTTCAATTTGACTTCCGAGCACTGTGCATGTGTGTTTGTCCGGCCCGTTGGTCTAACGGTTAAGTGCGTCGCCTTTCAATCGAAAGGTTGCAGGTGTGAAACTGGTCGCTAGCTAGTCGGTTGTGTCCTTGGGCAAGGCACTTTACGGACATTGCCTGAACCCAGCGGATTAATGGGTTCTACCAAATTGAAGGAACGTGTCTATCATATACAACACACTACAATAGCTCCGGTAACTCGAAGATGGGCGCGAGGTAATCTGACGATTGCACGTGTGTTAACCTCCTAGGTTTTCCCATTCATAAACATGAATATCCTATCTTATCATATGTCCTAAGAATTTCAGTTCGGTATAATTAAAAAAAAATTGTTTCTAGGTTCTGGAACCGCCATCGATAGGAGGTCATTGTGATATAATAACTAACCACACAATAGAAGGCACATGTTCATTTTGCTCACCGGGCCGCACTATGGGCTGCCCAAGTGGTATGGTCAAAATAGCGGAAAAGAAAACTCAGTGTGTTTCTGTAAGTTGTATGTCGGAATCCTATTTCACATGGACTCCTATTTCACATCACATGGACTCCTATTTCACACAGACTTCTATTTCAAACGGACTTCTATTTCACATGTACACCTATTTTACATGTACACCTATTTCACATGGACACCTATTTCACACCACATGGACACCTATTTCACACCACATGGACACCTATTTCACACCACATGGACACCTATTTCACATGGACACCTATTTCACATGGACACCTATTTCACACCACATGGACACCTATTTCACACCACATGGACACCTATTTCACATGGACACCTATTTCACATGGACACCTATTTCACACCACATGGACACCTATTTCACATGGACACCTATTTCACACCACATGGACACCTATTTCACATGGACACCTATTTCACACCACATGGACACCTATTTCACATAGACACCTATTTCACACCACATGGACACCTATTTCACATAGACACCTATTTCACACCACATGGACACCTATTTCACATAGACACCTATTTCACACCACATGGACACCTATTTCACATAGACACCTATTTCACACCACATGGACACCTATTTCACATAGACACCTATTTCACACCACATGGACACCTATTTCACACCACATGGACACCTATTTCACATAGACACCTATTTCACACCACATGGACACCTATTTCACATAGACACCTATTTCACACCACATGGACACCTATTTCACATGGACTCATATTTAACATCTAGCACATTGATTAGCGAAAACTTCTGTAGTTTCTTTGAATACATGTATTTGATAGGCAGCTAGTCTACAGTTGGATTTTTGCAGTTATTACAGTATATTTCATACCCAAGAAACGTTACCTCAATGTTGCCTATTAGATCTGGATAATAAACACAACCTACTGTTGTAAACTGCACTGCTCGAACCAAGAACATTCATGATATAAAACCCCATGTTAAACCTCTTTAGTTCAAACTAATTTGAACTACAGCCACTTTACTTATGTAGAATAGTGATTTGTTTTTTTATCCATCTTAAGAAGTTCATATTTATATTGATTACATTTTTGACTAGATATCAGGTGACAATCAATATACAGTGGCGGGATGTGCCCCAGTTTGCGCGTATTACAACATAACTCAGAAATGCTGTGGTGGATATTATGGATCTGATTGCCACCCATGCCCAGGTATCTTACTCAGTGTTAATCTAATATGAATGATGCATTTATGATCGATGCTTTAAAATCATATAGTGCAATTATATTAGGTCGGCATGTGAAAGAGATTCTTTAATAAATGGATTGCATTTTTCTGCACTCAGCCATATATTTCATATATTTGGTATTAATTTTCTTAACAAGACTGTAAAAGCGTGTTTTAAATTGGTTCTGAATTTCATGTTGGTGTATTAGTTACCAGGGGTGCAAAATCACTTTCTTTATGCCTGATGCAAAAATGATACATAGGTGGAGCCGACAACACATGCAGCAGGAATGGGGTGTGTAGTGATGGAATTGATGGGTCAGGGAAATGCACCTGCAACCCTGGCTTCCATGGTTATGCTTGCGAGTTGTGCGAAACCGGACGGTAAAGTTGAATATTGCATTTTAGGATAGGATATTCATGTTTATCCCTGTGAATGGGAAAATCAATTGGGTTAACCCACAGGCAATCTTCATATCACTTTGCGCCCATCGTCGGGTTACGAGAGCGATTGCAGTGTGTTGTATATGATTCACATGTTCCTTTAATTTAGTAGAACCCTTTAACCCGCTGGGTTCAGGTAATGTCCGATAAAAGGACACAACAGACTAGCTAGCGACCACTTTCTAACCTGCAACCCTTCTGCTGAAAAGCGACGCACTAGCCCAACAGACTAATCGCTTGGACTTTTGCCTGAATTGGTGTATTTCCCTTAAATCCCTAAATGTTATGCTTATTTTTAATATCCACAAAAATGCTAAACATTACTACAACATTAAAGGATTTGAGTTGAAAGATAACGGCTAACCCTGTTGTAGTAGTAGAATTTAACAATTCTTATTCATTCCACATTTATTAATCAGACACTGGCCCTTTTTAGGCATCAGTAAGCATCCTGAAAGAATTTAATGTAATTTACATAATGTGATCCAGGTATGGTCGTAAATGTCTGCCATGTGAATGCACCGTGAATGGGATATGCAATGAGGGCATCAACGCAGATGGGTCATGTATATGTGATGTGGGTTATACTGGAATCATCTGTGACCAGGTTCTTTCTGCTTTAAACTTTAAGATTCTTTTACTAAATAAAAACTTTATTAAAAGTATTAATTGAAATACTCAGATTCACTTTGCTCAGATTCAAATAAAGGATATTTTAATGTATATATCAATATTAAGGCAAATTTTTAATAATGCTAGCATTTATTTCAATTTCGCAGTATATTATTTGATTGTAAGATATTGTTAAGATGTTCATGTTTGTTTATTGCATAAAGTACTTTTTATTTGTAATATTTTTTGTAATACCACATTCCATGAGTGGTTTTTGTCTTTTAAATCATAACAAACATCAAAATATAATATAGGATATTCATTTATTTTTTCCCCCGTGAATGGGAAAACCAAGTGGGTTAACACATGAGCAATCGTCAGATCACCTCTCACCCACTGTCGGGTGACCGGAGCTATTGCAGTGTGTTATGTATAATACACGTGTTCCTTTAATTTGGTAGAACCCATTAATTCGCTGGGTTATGCAATGCTTGGAAGAAACTGTGCAATTCATGTTTGTTCTTAATTGTAAAATATTATATATATGTACATACTATTTTTTTAATATAAAACAACAGAACTACTTACCTTTGATGTAAACTGAAATTTTACTTGTTTTCAACTGCAAACTAAACTTCTTACTCATTCCACAGAGGTCTCTTGACCCAGCAAATTGCAATCACACTTGTGTTCAAAACGCTGTGTGCATAGAAGGCCCCCAATGTATGTGTAACCCGGGGTATATTGGGACTGGGGATTATGATTGCAAGCTACCGGACCTGTGCAAGACAACACCCAACGGAGGCTGCTCACCCCACGCATCTTGCACGCAGAATCTACTTAAAGTCACCTGTACCTGCAACTTTCCATATGTCGGTATGTTGATGTGGGTGATACTTCACATTGATGTAATCAGATAATTGTTTGTTGTAAACCTCTAATTGCTGAATGTGCTAGCCAGAGTAATAAACAGAATTTTATTCTAAATTTATCAAACTATATAAAACTGGTATAATATACATGATGGTATAGCGAATATATTGCAAAACAAATAATTTAACTAATACATTATGTAACCAACACAAAAATTGAAACTTATTTATGTCTCCCATGGTCGGTTCCTGGTGTTATAAGCCATATACATGTATTCAATCAGGTATTGTTCATGCACTTGGGAGTGACCAAGGTCCTGACATTGTTGAATGATTATGAGTGGATTTAAAGATTTCAAATTTTTTAACATTTTGAAGAAAATAACCCCAAATACCTAATATATAAATTAATATAAAATAATTTTAAAAAAGTAGTAAATCTTTATTGTTTTATAATGGCTGATAAACACACATGAATAGCAAGATTTAGGAATTAATAATATTTTTAAATAAAAAATTGTTCGCAGGGGATGGTTACATATGCGAGGGATACGACCCTTGCACTGACTCTTCACGTCAGATGTGTCATTTCCACGCTCGATGCACTTACATCGGTCCCAACATCACTCGCTGCAATTGCTACAATGGATTCATCGGCGACGGTATCAACCAATGTGTTCCTGAGGTCGAAGCTAAGACTTGCGCAATAGAGAACGGTGGTTGCTCCTCGCGGGCAGATTGTAGGATGGTGAGCAACTTGGTGCAGTGCAATTGCAGGGATTTGTACGTAGGTAAGTCGAATGTAGCATTATCATCTTTTTTTAATTCGTTTTTATGTTTCTTGTTTTTGGCACTCAGTTATTTAGAGCAGTGGTTTTAAACTCATTCTGAAACGACTCCAATTTACATAAAACTTGAAATAAATATTTAATAACTTATTTTTATGGGAAATGTGGTTCACTAATTTATTTCACACAAGTGAAGGTATTTACTGTCAAAGCGTTAGAATCGTTGTATGATATTTTTCAAACACTAACATATGTTATGTCTAACTCTAATTAATATCAATGCTTAGTTTGCAGTACATATATTAATCTTACAGTAACTGACGAAACATTATCGTTACTGACGAAACACATTCTGGTCGGCTTTTAAAAACAAAAAGTTTAAAAATAATAAAAACAACTATCTGGTTGATGTTTATATATGCCATTAAGTTGCATCCAAAAAGTTGTTAAGTCAAAATCAGAAGCTAAGGAGGCCGATACTTGGTCAAGGCACTCAGCATACATTGCCTAAACCAATTGAATTTATTGGTTTACCTGAAATAATCGATATGTCTTAATCATATTTAATATACTGCAATATCTCCAGTTACCCAAATAAGCATGGGCTAATGTGGTGAGTGTTCCTGGGATAATGCCCCCTTGTTTTCAAAATAAATGATAATTTATTCTATCCTTTCAAACAAGAAGGACCTAAATATTTGCAGCACAGATAATTATATCCACTGCAATAGCTCCGGTAACCCGACGGTGGACGCGAGGTTATCTGACCATTGTCCGTGTGTTAACCCCCTTGGTTTTCCCGCTCACAGGGATAAACATGAATATCCTATCCTATTCTATTCAAGCTTTGGATTTTATAATCTTTGCATGTTACAGGGGACGGATACGTTTGCAATGGAAACACATATGATATTATTCGACAACGTGATTATGAAATGGTTAAGTTTTACAAATCGGTAAGTGCCTTTGGTGAATTATTTTTAAACAAGTAGAAACAATGTTGACTTTATATTGCTTGGAAGTAAGGATGCACAATATAGATTTGCGAATCTTTAAAATTTAAATCTCAAATTTCGATTCTTTACAAGCAATTTGATAAGAATAGTAAGGGTTTGAAAAAAAAAGTAAAATCACGGCTGCGATCCATCGCGCGACAAAAATCATTATGCCGATTATGCAAACGTTAGCGCAGCGGTTTTGCAAGTGTTAATAATCATGATAAGCAACTTTCGCACTTGAAGTAAATTTCGTAATTATCATATCTTGTACATCCCTACTTGCAAGTGAAATAACTTGTGCCCACAGTTTTCCTAGTCCCATGCTTTTGTTGTGACGTTGTTGTGTTTATCATGTTATACAACACAGCAGATGCTTTTGCATCAACATATTTACGACAATTTCATTATTTTATGTCTAAAAATAGCCAAAACAAACAGTTTTACAGAACATAAGATAGCCTGTATTATCTAACACACAAATGTTATTCAATGATAATTATAATTTTAACACCTGTGCATAGCTTCTTGCTATTAGTGTGTGTTTAAGGCATAGCTTATAGAACAAAACCTACATTTTTGCACTAGCCTTAAATCCATGAAATTAAGCCTAAGCTAGAAACAAAAAAGGCTGTTTGCATGAGTCATCTTTATAATTCACCCAACAGTAACCATAAATAAATTCTTCAATACAAGTTCCTCTTTTATAAGAATACAAATAAACCGTCATTTCACTTCACCAGGTTGCCCGAAAAAGCTTACGAACCAGGCATAAGCTACTGAATGCCAAGAACCTCACAGTATTTGTGCCTCTGGACAGTTCCTATGGATATAAACGAATCCGAGCAAAAACGTTCAACAGATACATAGTCTCAAGTTGGTAAACCTATATAATCTTTACAAATAATGAAAGAGCTATGTATCATCCTGAAAGAGTTGAAAAACAAAATGCAGTATTGTGTAGTGCCACAGATGTTGCTTTTATCCTGTTTAAAAAGTAATACTGTGCTGTTAACCACTGTCAACTTTCTGCAAATAGAAAAGAGCATTAGTATCCACTTGTATTAATGCTCCTTGCTGTTCCCATTCACGGGGATAACCATAAATATCCTATTCCATCATTTAATTTTTTGTTTGGCTACAAATCTTAACAAACAGTGTTGGTAAATTGTGCTTGGCTTTACTCCACAAATCTTTAGCTGAATGTTTAAAAAAATTAGGCTAACAAGTACCTGTGGTTAATATTATGCGAGTATGTAATCAAGGCGCTAATGACAAGTGTCAGAACACGCCAAACAAACGAGATTGTAAAATGCTGAAAAACAAAACATAATAAAATAGTTTTTACTAGATATTACCCCCACCCTGCCAACATCAAATTTCCTACCAGACCATGTGTACACAATGGAAGATTTGAGAAATATCAACACGATAGTGATGGATTCACGTGATGTCCTTCCAGTACAAACTACCTCAGAAGGATCGGTTTATATCAATGGGGTACAAATTGTGGCAGAAGATATACTTGCAACCAACGGGATAGTTCATCGAATCTTGGGCACTATTCCATATAAAATTTCCCCCCTGACCACAACACAAGCATGTAAGAGTTTGTCATATATTTCTTTACATCTTTATTATCCGGTGGAAAGCTCCGCGTCACCAGACAATGTATGGTTACGTAGCAGAAGAGTAACCTATTTTGAATAACTTGAGATGTAGATGCAATGTGATTTGTGTGGTACGTATATAGGATATTCATGTTTATCCCCGTAAATGGAAAACCAAGGGGCTTAACACACGGGCAATCGTCAGATAACCTCGCACCCACCGTTGGGTTACCGGATCTATATTGCAGTATGTTGTATATGATAGCAACGTTCCTTCAATTTGGTAGATGCCATTAATCCGCTGGGCTCAGGCAATGTCCATAAAGTGCCTTGCCCAAGGACACAATCGACAAGCTAGCGACCAGTTTCACACCTGCAACCTTTCAATTGAAAGGCGACGCATTCAACCGCCAGACTAACCGACCGATACTGGAATGTCGGGTCAGTGGTAACATACGTTGTGCCACACATTGGTGGATTAATACGTTGAGCAATAACTGAACCAATGATGTGTTCCACATGCGATGACTGATATAATCTAAGAGTAAACACAATCATCTGTCTTATACTTGTGTTTCAACTCTCCCTGTGGTAGTATCAATTCTCTTAACGGTAATATCAGCCAAATTTAATTTCTTTTTGTTTTTTATATATAACCCCAATAGATTTTGGTTATAAAGAGTGTTATTTTAAATATTCCAAGATCATGTCTACATAGATTCAGTATGAGGAGTGGTTATAAAAATACTTTTTCCCAGATTAAATGGCCCAAATGCAATTTTAATATCTTTTTTATCCTGTGTCTCACCAACCAAATATTTCTAGACTCCGTATCCTCACACAAGTCGATAACCAGCTCTACCATCAAGTACCCGCCTCAAGTTAGTATGGCACCCAACTCAACAGTGTCGGTCACAAAGCCTCACATCCAACCTCTTCCCACCCACACTTCCTCAAGCAAAGGGGCGAAAGTGGGCACTGCAGTTGGGATAGTATGTCTTCTCCTTATTGTGGTGATGGTTTTGTATTGGAAACAAAGAAATTCTAGTTTTATCTTCAGGCCATTATCAGTGAGTCTTTTTCTTTTTTTCCGTGAATAAATAATTTTATTCGAATAACGTTAAGAAAACCCTGACAGAATGGATAGAAAAGGATAGGATAATCATGTTTATCCCCGTGGATGGGAAAACCTAGGGGGTTAACACACGAGAAATCGTCAGATCACCTCGCGCCCACCGTTCGGAACTATTGCAGTGCTGTTGTGTACTGGTAGACACGTTCCTTCAATTTGGTAGAACCCATTAATTCATCATGGGTTCAGGCAATGTCCGTTAAATGGCTCGCCCAAGGACACAACTGACTCGCTAGCGACTAGTTTTGAACCTACAACCTTTCGGTTGAAAGGCGTCGCACTAAACCGCCAGACTAACCGGACGGGTTAAGAATGTTCGCGGCGGGTTCTTAAAAGAGCCAATTTCACGTTTAAATAATATTTCCAGGAAAGGTCCAACTTAACCACCCGTCATGATGAAATAAGCGAAGAATTTCCTGAAGTGGCTGGCCTTAACAACCCAGCTTATGACTCAACCGCGTTCAGCGAAACTTACAGCTCGGAACCTGCCGACATTGTTACTAAATTCCCAACTTCAGGACCGCTGGATGGCGACCAAGAGCAGCAGGCTCTGATGGATTTTAGAGAGAATTAAAAGCAGATACGTGATCATTTATAGTTGGGGCCCAATGCTTGAATTCTTTGTTGCAATATTAATTTTTTTTTAATAAATTGGTAAAAATTAGATTTTAATATACACACCTTTTCTTTTTGTTTCATTTTATTTGAAACGTTTCATTATTATTGTTATTATACATTTCCTTTCATACACATCTCATATTTTTGAATGAAGATGTTCATCTTAAGCAAACTATCACCTAAAATGCAGTCTGTAAGCTGCCGCTCTACGATAATACGACGTTTTCTGTTAAATATATATCATAACGCCAAATTTTCAATCTTCTTGTAAACTTATTTATTTCACAAAAATAGGTTTTATATATTTTGTTGTTGTATAATATTTTACCTACCACCCTATATATTAGCGAGTCGAATATATTTCATCTTTAATAAAACTCTTGTGTACCAAGCGAAGAAAAGTAGCTGTTCTTACAGGTCAACGTTACAGCAGAAACAAAAACACGGTGTATAGTGGTAGCTTGGAATACGTAATTTTAAGTAGATGTGCCCGGCGTGGTTATCATTCAACCACACACGCGAGTATGGGATAATACAATTCTAATGCCAGATCATGTTGACTAATGGTTGTAATTGCCGCGTTCATTTTATTTGTAGTATAGATCACCATGACTTGGTATAACAACGCATTGATAAAGTGACAGATGCGTATCCTATGATTAGATGCTTTGGAGTTATATAGATGCTCACTGACTATGACTGAAGAGTTTCCAGGAGATAGTTGTTACTGCACGTCATATATAGGCGATGATTTAGATGGTCGACTAAACCAGGTATATAGCACGGCGGTTATCAAATTATATAGGCATTTCTAAATACACTTGGGCTAATAATTGAGTGTATCCAAGTTAGTAGGCGCTAGTGGATAGGTTATTGATGGTCTAAAGGTTAATTAGACTCTAAACCGCAATGTTAAAGAATAATAGATATAGGCTATAATACTTATTGGTGATTTATGTTTCTTGATTCTTATTATTTCATATAATTCAAAAATAACAACGAGACCATAAAATAAACACAATAATTGTTTGTATCGAGCTGTTTTAAAACAGACCAGGATTTATAGCTATATGCTCAAATGAAATGTATATGATTAAGTCTAGCTGACTGTTGGATATAAGTTTTCCCGTGACTGGCTAACCTGGTCAAGTAACTCAGTGGTCGAGTATACTAGGAAACAGTTATTAACCTACGCGTGGCAGGTTTTAACGTCATTGGGATGGACATGGGTAGCTTCAAATATCATAACATTCTTTTCTATTTTACATTTCCAGATGTTATTATGATAATTAGTGATGTCACTCTTAATGTAGAACACACCACAATCAAAGTACAGTTACATTGCGTTATAATTCCACGCATCAAGCACTATATACTAAAGGTAGGGAGGGCATCATCAGTGTGAAAGTTTATACTACAGCATTCGCTATTTTGTATTTCGATTGTATAAGAAAAGGTGTGAATCATCTATATTTTCAAAGGATCTTTTTATATAGTCCCCACATGTGGACGTATTACCCGAAAGGTGGGCAATTAACCACGCTAGTAAAATGCTGTGGTGTGATAATTCACTTAGAATGAGTGAGTCAACTTTTAAATAATAAGTCACACCCCATCGCTAGATATAGGGTTTGATCTATGCTAGCGCTAAACTTATTCTCAGTTTCGAAACTTAATTTATCATTTTTTACCGAGCCAATTTTCGAATTTAAGATGGGTCCGCCACTCGGACCGTTTTTGTATAGGAGTATATGTATCGGTCGCTTTGATCATTACCGTTTTTGTGTCCAAGTTATATTTTACCGGCTTTAGTTTCAAACCCATGGGGAGATAGTTGCTAAGACATTTTTTTGTATGCAAGTCTGTATATGTATCGGTCGCGTTTACCAATCGACCACACGACCGTACGAGTCCAAGTTATTTTTTAACCGAGCCAAGTTTCGAATCCATGATGAGCTAGTCACTAGGACCGTTTTTTTGGTATAAGAGTCGGTTTATGTATCGGTCGCGTTAACCATTTGGCCACACGACCGTACGAGTCCAAGTTATTAAAACAACTGTTCCACAGACCACACCGAAACCCACCATGCGACACACGGCACTGTCCTGTCCCATCAGGCAATCACTTGGTTATCGTTTGGAGTCTTGACCATTGTTCTTGTTTTTATATTCACTATGTTGTATTGTCTCTATGCTTGGAAACTACGACGAAAAAGGTATCGCACATAATCACAATTTTAGCTATCTATACGTAACCTATAGAATTTCTAAGTGTATTACAATATACCTTTAAATACGGAATTGGGGTAAATTAGTTTAATCAACAAGTTGCATTTGACGGTCATTTTTAAAGTAGTCAGTTGGTGAAATGTATATAAACTGTGTCGATTTTAAATTTATATATTTGATTTATTCATAATAGCAGGGTTATTCTGCCTTGCAGTATGCATCTTTACCACACTTCGAGTTCGCTATGCTATTGGGTTTCATTTAACTATTGAAAATACTTGGCATATTACTTAGTCCTGCCGGTTAGTCCGGAGGTTTATTGTGACGCATTTTAACCGATAAGTTGCAGGTTCGAAACTAGTCGATAGCTAGTCGATTGTATCCTTTTGCAAGACACTTAACGGACATTGTCTGAAGCCAGCGGATTATTGGGTTCTACCAAATTGAAGAAAAACACTGCATTATCTCCGGTAACTTCACGGTGGGTGCGAGGTCATTTGACGATTGCCCGTTTGTTAACCACCTCGATTTTCCATTCACGGGGTTAAACCTTTCCTAGAAACGAAAGAATTTTATTACGACGGAGCCACAGCACAGAATTCTTCGAAGAAACGGTTGTTTCGTCAACATTGACCGGTGCAGTCATTCCTGGAATGCTGGGATTTGATGGAAGAACATTCCAAACATAGCGTAACCAGTAACTTGGTTTACACTTCGTATACTAGTTTTGCCTTGTGGCACAGTTTGCTGGTCGCGTAGTGTAATGGTCTTGATCGACCGTTATAAGCAGGCGGGTTCTGGTATTCATCTTTACCCTGGCGATTTTTTGCGCGACTGGTCGTATTCTCGATCCCGTACTTTTAAACATATCGTAAATAAATAAATAAATAAATATTTTAATACATACCTACGGCAAACCGACCATACCTACAGTATACCCATGGCAAACCGACTATGAACCAAGAAATACCCGTGTTATAACACCCTCCGTTGTTTCATCCATATAGGGATAAGTATAATAACTAGCCTCAATTATTTATTATAAACATTTTCCCAGGGCCGGTTTTAGGCCGATTTGACCGATTAGATCAAATTGGGCCCCGCACCTTGAAGGGGCCCCGCGCTAGCGGGGGTCTTTCTGTATTACGAGGTTTAATATACTACTGAAACGTAAAATAAAAAGTGAAATAATATTCTTTCTCATAATATCAATTTGGCATCGTAACTAAGTCAAATTTATATCTCTGTGTCTGTCTGTTACGTCATAATGAATATGGTTGCTTGCTTAGGGGCCCCGCCATCACATTTCTAATTGGGCCCCGCGGTTCCTAGCACCGGGCCTGATGTTCCTTACTAATATTTAGTTGTGCCATCTTAATTTGTGTTATTTTTCTACTGTCTATTCATTGGACATTACAATATGTGAGTTCGGCCTTTACCCGGTTTTGCAACTTTTGTTTAAGTGAACGTTTTAGTTTTTAATCCTTTACCTTGCCAATCAATTCAAACTATACGTAACTGAGTGAACCTATTACTACCTTTGATAGCATAGCCTAGTCGAAATAATTGTTTCGAGTTAAAAATATTTCTCCCTATAATGCTTCGTCAGCGTATATACAATACAAACGTTTGCTTAGTCGTGTTTTATGGAAAAACGAGCACGGATACATGGCGGAAATTTTGAATAGCAAAACAATCACATACGAAAAATGCAAAGATCCTGGGGGAAAAGAAGATTTATTGTTCACAAGAGTTTCATCATGAGGAACATACATCCAGCACTTAGTATCCCTGACACTGGAACCGTTACAAACCAGGCAAACGCAATATTGCGGGCCATACTCCAATCTACTGCGGTTCGAGATCCGTACCATCCTATTGATACAACCGCTCCGACCTGTTGTATGGGTGGCAAGATGATTATTCGTTTGAAGCCATTGTCCGGGCGGTTGGTCTGGCAGTTAAGTGCGTCGCCTTTCAAACGAAAGGTTTGCAAGTTCTGAACTGGTCGTCGTTTGTGTCCTTGGACAAAGCACTTAACGGACATTGCCTGAACCCAGTGGATTAATGGGTTCTACTAAATTGAGATAACGTGTGAATCATACACAACACATTGCAATAGCTCCGGTAACCCGACGATTGGCGCGAGGTGATCTGACGAATGCTTGTGTGTTAATCCCCTGGTTTTCCCATTCACTGGAATAAACATAAATAGCCTATGGAAATCCTATCCTATTCCAGTCAATCCCCAACACAATGTGGTTGTTCTTTGTTGTTGTCGTCGTGTTGAAACTTCGTCGGTCAACATAATGACAACATATACATGGATACATGGAAATAATTCTACTAATTTATCAGTAATAAAGATCGCACCTTGCAGTGAGTCGTGGAGATTGGGATTCCAACGTTAGATGCAACCAACACGGTGGTGGCTGTCATTAGTTCAATGCAGAAACCCCTAGGTTGAAGTAGATAACATGTTATTTGGTTAAATGTACTCTGTATATTTTTTATGGCATTTAAAGGTTTAATATTGATAGGTGTTTTATATTAATCCATTCATGCAAAAAAGAAGACATATATGATTATCAAATCGAGCTTTACCGCACACTCTTCTTCAGGGCTCTATATCATTTGGTCTTAATTAAATTTGGATCGCTTAATATTGTTCTTTCGCCTAGGTTTGGCGGCCGCGTATTATATTAACCTCGATGGTGTAACTTTTGTGATATCTTTTCCGATCGTCTCCATAACTCTCCTTCCAAATGCCCACACTCCAATGCTTATACCACCACCACCAAACAGCAATAAGTACCAGGGGGTCGGAGATGCCTGGCTTACTCCTCCCGACCAGTAAACAATCCAGAGAGCAATTAAAGGTCCGATAGCGTTGCTGAAAACAATCGGTGTTCGTCATAAATAACAAAATCTCTTTTTTTATTTTGAATGGTGGGATATATTGTCATCATAGGATAGAATATTCAATCTGATCCATGGTAAAATTACGTAGGAGAAAGTTACCACATGGGTATACGGCAGATTATCTTCCGTCCACCAACGGATTACGGCAGAATTTGTAGTGTGCTGTATATATATGACACAAAACTTTAATTTTAGTAGAACTAACAAGGCATGTCCGTTAAGTGCGTTGCCTAAAAGTCAACGAGCTAGCGGCCAGTTTCAAATGTGAAATCCGTCGGCTGAAAGGCGACACACTAAACCAAAAAGATATTCAGTTGAATTTGTAAAGTTCAAGTTAAGATAATATTCAGGGAGAAGCTTAGAGTATTCTCAGCACATTCACTAAGTAAACCCGATAGCCAGAAGCTTAAGCAAATACGACATTGTAAGCGGTTCATTTCTATTCTGTGCAATTGTGAAATAAAACAAGTATACTTGTTTTATATACGCTTTGCTTCCATATGGTATAATATAAGTTATACTTAAATTGAAGCAACCTTTCAGTCATATACAACACGTTGTAATTGCGTTTTTTCCATTTAAGGGGATAAAACGTGAATATTGTATAGACCACCTAAAATGTTCGGATCTTTCAAATATCGGCTATACCATCTGGCAGTTTCTTCAGTAGGCCTATATTGATGACACTCTTTGTAATACAATCTTTTTGTTGAGTATCACCAGATAAGCATCAATATTTTCTTATCCTATATATAATTAACCATGTACATACCTGACGTCATTTCCCCCATGTGCAAAGCTTGCAAAACAAGCGGTCAACACTTGAAGATTGCTGAAGATTTTACGAACTGCAATAGGATCCTCGTCGGCGTCGTCTGGATCTTCGACTTCTTTGATATCGTCCTGTGAACCAGAAAGTTTTTGGTTTGATATGTCGTATTGGCGGACGAGCAATTAAAGTTATGTGCAGATAGAGAGCATTTAAAGTAATGTGCACAGGTGTAGGGCAATTAAAGTAATTTGCAGCTCAAACACAAAAACATAGTTTTATATATAATTTTTTTTGCACAGGTGTATTTGTTCATTGTCGTATTGTCATGGAGTATACCACCCAAGTTATCTTTTACTAGCATACACTGAGTTGGAACAATGTGCATAAAGTAACTTGGCCAAGGATTTTGATTTTAATTCCATACTTTTTAGCAAACAGCAAATGAGCGAGCGAACTGTTCGGTTATTAGTAGGCCTATTAATTTAGTTTTTGTTTATTGGTGTCAACTACTGTAGATGATATGAACTTGATGCCTAATGTTTGTCACCTCATCCGATTCATCGCTGATACCGTCAGTACGTACACATAACTTGACTTCGTAATCATCCTCTTTGTCGCTTTCGTTTGCTTTGGTGTGCAAATCCTTGATCAAACAAACGATTATTGCGTATATTGAAGCCAGGTGCCCCATTAACATAGACAAGTTTTACTAACGTTTACTTAAATCATAGAACATTAAAACCACCCCGTGGCGATGTTATAGAACAGATATGCAGAAACCAAAATTTTGATTGATAAATCTAGGGTTAAAAATGTTATCACTGGGATGTTAAAAACCTTAAAATTTTTCATAAATTTATATTTTTACCATAGTGCTTGACAGGTTGGCTCTATTTTTGATCAAATGTGGAAAAGTGTTAAAGGTTTACTCGCTATTGTACCCAATAAAAAAACTAAACGCGGAGTGTTTTAGGAATTTAGCTTCTTTTCACTACAGCACTTAACAAGATGTTTAATTTAAAACACATGTGGTGAAATGTTCGTAAATCTGACACGAATATCATTTTTTAACTGCACAAAAACAAGAAGTTTGGTTTAATAACTGAGGGACCGATGCGTTTATGCTTGCAGAAACAAAACTATGACAGGCGGGTTAAAGCGCTTTCTGGAATGTTGGATATCATGGACCTGAAGTGCACATATCTGACAATAAAACATATTGTAATGAACATCGTTTGTTGCCTTAGGGACTTATGCGTTTTTGCTTGTAGAAACAAACCACATACTTGGTGTATAAAAATAAATTGGTTTTTAAAAATAATGGTGGTTAAACACATATAGTTAACACTCTCTAGTTTTTTGGACTTATATTTTAACACTGGTACATTTACTATCTTTCTTTATTTGTAGCATCAGGTTACCACCATTTAACACTTGATATTTATTGGTGGCGCCGACTGCAGTTTCCTAAAATGTTGCTTTAAAAAAACTTACCTAGTCAAACGTGACTTAGATCTAGGAACATAATACGAAGTTTTTTTGTAAGATACTGTCCATTGAAGCGGAGCCAAACTCATTATCACCCAGAGAAAAGCTTAGAACGTGTGATAACAAAAATATTTAGAGCGTAGCCGTGAGCCATTAAAACACTTGCTAAGTCACTGCATAATACGATTACGCAGTTAGGCTGGTTCGTTTCGGCCAATTACCACGGTCACAATTACCTATAGCCCCTTTGGCTTCCCCCTGTTTAATTTCCACTAGGAACACAATATTCCTGGTAGTTATTTGGGGGAATTGTTCTAACGAATGTTGCACCTGCTTTATTTTCGTTCGTGGCGGCTGAGGTTGGCCTAATTTAGTTTACTTTTTCCTCGAAAAACAAGGTAACTTAAACCAATAATAGAAATAAATGATAAAAAATAAAATCAGGTACATGCTACTAGTTACTTGCCATGTGTTACAGCTCACAAAAGCATATTATGATTAGTATTTTTACAAATGTACGTTGTATTTAACACGTTGTTGACACTTTTTAGTTGTTTGTTGTTCGAACTTAACAGTTGTATTAGTTACCTCTGATGAATCAGATGTCTTGCTTTCGTCTTCTGAAAAATATTTACTGGATAAGCTAGATGTCGGCAATAAGAGAAAAACACATTTTAAACACAGCAGAATCAATATAGACTAACCTAAGTTGAGGCAGTGAGATACTGGTCGTGACGTAATTTCAATCATCTGGAACCGAAAATTTAGTAATAAATTGTCGATTTAATTTATACCTGATGGTATTTTACACCGAGGTTTAGAAGTAAGTCAAGTTACTAATTGCTTACCTCTTTTAAATTACTTAAATATTGTTTTAGAACACACCTCGAACGCTGGAGGTGGATCAAGCTGTTTGTTTGAAGTTTTTCGATTTCCAGTTACGAGACGATGCTCAGATGTAGATTGTAAGTCTTCATGTGCCTTCGGGTGTGCGGCTGCCATCTTTTTCTCTGTGTATGTATAATGAAATCAGAGTTCTCATCATGCTTTGTTTTTTTACAGTGCTCAAGGAATAATTGGTCTTGTGTTTGTTCTTGATTTTTATGGGATAAGGTATGATATTCATGTTTATCCATGTGAATGCGAAAACACTTACCCCACAATGGTCAAATTACCTCATGCTAAACTTAATAATACACTAGGTCAAGAAAATGTCCGATATATGCTTTTCCCAACGATTCAACAACCAATTAAGCGATGAGTTTCGATTCTACGAAATATCGACTGAAAGGCGACGCCCTAAACCACCAAGCTAATTACCCGATAAGCATAGAATGCCTAAACAAACATTAAGGTAGAATAATGTTTTACTGGGTAAGACGATATCATAAAAAATATGCTAATTTGTGCTACCACTGTAACTTTATTATTTCATGACACAATTGTAGAATCCCCATAACCAATGTCATTGCTTGCCAGAATATTTCCTAAACTAACCATCCTGTAACTTAGTAGAATATTACTGCATTAAATTTATATAACATATATGCGTATGTTTACGACACTAATCGGATTTCTTTCTGATAGATTATTGACAAAACATATTCGTTAAACAAGTCAAACAAGTTATCAAGCAAACCACACATGTTATCGACATCTCACGTAAAGTCAATATTAGAGGTTCAGGGTTATAGTTTACGCATACCTGCTTGCTGTTTGATTCGTGGTACGATGAAAAACAAGGTTACTGCAGCGATAGATAACATCCCGCCAAACGTGGAGACAATTATTACCCATAATGGGATGTTGTCAAGGCCGAGAACTAAAAAAATACAAAAAATTGCAGAATAGCAGAAGTTGCAACAAATAAATTTACTGTCGTGTATATACGTTAAATCCCAATTTGAGAATTTAAACATTTGCCAGAACTTGTTACATATGGGATAATGTAAAAGATAAGTTGGTAGTTAAAAATTAATCGGAATATATTAATGTGACAAACGGCTCGATAATGGTTTTTTGGCCTGTAGGTAAAAGGATATTAGTGTAATCACCTGGCGCTCCTGAATATAATATTGAAAATAAGTTGATGCCGACAGTTACTGAGTAGAACATCGGTAAAAGTTTCAACCCGACAGCTAGTGGTTCGTCCTGAAAGTATACATAACATGCAATTCTTCCTAAAAGTTTACATAACATTCCGAAGCAAGTGGTCATTGATTTTTACTTACAGTTTGAAGAATGTGTTTGTGAATGAAGTAATACAAAAGTACCGAAGCGAAACCTGCCAACACGGGAGACACGAACCAGCTAGCCACTGTAAAACATTAAATTCGTCTTTTAGATTCTTCAGTTTAGTTTATTTTTTTAATTTATGCTGACATCACATTTTTACAAACGACTATAATATATACAATAATGTATAGTAATGTACAGCAAAGGATGCCGCGAAAGACCAAAAAGTAATTTTTCTTAATAGAAATAATATTCCAGGAAAATGATTGATACCGCTATGCACCGCGCAGTACTAATACAATAATTGTATCTGTCAAGATGAAAAATAAAGTGTTTAATAATCGTAAAAACACTATGAAATACAGATTTTAGACTTGCCAAAGATTTTTAATGACAACGCCAACAAGCAAGCTGTATTAATCAATGATATTTTACCAATCAATCCCAAATTTGTCCAATTGACCCCATTTGCTCCAACGGCCACCAATGAGAATCCAATACACGCCCCCACAATGCTGTGCGTGCCGGAAACTGGCATTTTAAGGAATGTTGCAAGAAGTTGCCAAATCGACGAACCTATATGAAGTTAAAATATAAACGTTTAAAACCGTATTGTCTGTGCGGAAACCATCTCTATCTGTCCCGGAATTGAATTTTACGGCATATGTTGGCCTTTCCGTTATGCTAGCTTGTCCTTTCCGTTAGAGTTTCTTTGATATATAACGTTTTTTATTATACATTGGACTATTTTTAATAATCCGACTGAATATTCGATCACATCGTGTGCCGCTTGTTAGGTGCAAAAATGTGTAAAACGAGACGAACCAATCAATCATGAGGTACAAAGAAGGAGTGTGAAACCAGCTTACCGAACATTGCACTAACTTGACCAATCATGAGAATTTGAGCTCCTCCCTCGAACGAGTAAAGATTCACATCAATTATTCCCGTTCTGATCGTCTCCCCAACTTTCGCTCCCACCATAAGAGCACCCGCCGTTTCGAATATCGTTGCAAGTATGCACGCCTAGAAGGGTTATTTGGCCGAATATTTAGATCAAGTAATTCCTGTACATATTTCTATAAAATAAAACGGCCATAGTGATGAGAACATAGTTGTTCCAAACTTAACATGGAAAAAAGTAATAAAAAAGGATGCTGCCTGATATGCCGGTACTGTACCAGAAACACGATGCCTATAATAATTTTTACTGTACCAGAAACACGATGCCTATAAAGTTTTTTATGCACTGATATATAGGCCTACAAGTGTTTTTCAGTCTAAAGTATTTTCAAATAAACAAAATAACTTTGTATACAACTAGTTGTATTCGATTCCTAATGAAAATACCCTTTTTCCAAAAATCTTCAAATGCGTTTAAACAAACAAATTGTAAGAAAGCAGTATTTACACCTTTGAAAATAAGTATCAAAGGTTCTATAAACACTGCACATCAATTTGATAAAAAAAACTAGTCACCTGTTTTATTGTCAATACGTTTGAGCCAATAGTTGTACCAAAACTATTAGCTACGTCGTTCGCGCCCACCGAGAATGACAGAGCGAACGCAGCAATGAATCCGACAATTAACATCCACAGATAACTCTCGGCGTTCCATGGCAAGGATGTGGTATCTAAATACATGCTTTATACAAAGAAATGCCAAATAATGCTTATTTATACTCTTTTGGTCAGGCAGTGCTTGGAGTACAGTTGTCATTTAGGCAGGTTTATTTCATCGGACTGTTAACCGAAATATTTTACAATTTTTTTCTTGTCAGCCACTTACCGGGCGATCTCTGAACCCAGTGATTTAATGGGTATCTTTAAGTTAAAGCGTTTAAAATAGAACAAAAGTACTCTCAATTACCTGTGAGCAACGAAAACGCGGTTGTCCCTTCCATTGTAGTGGCCAACAGTCCAACACAGAGTCAACTCTTTTGTTACACTTTGCTGTATACTTTCCTTGAGTCCTTCCCTATCGTTTTAATATTTGCTATGAACCCAATCGTAACAAAAATTCGGCAATTAAATTTAAAATACTGTTTCAATAAATAAAGAAACTAAATTTCGTTTTTTTTAAACGAAAGTTGTCTGCAGTATTACGGCAGATTTGTATACTAAGTGCTCGCTTACTAAATTATATAAGTGTTCTATTATTCAAACTTGTGATAACTAAATATTTGCCTATTCTATTAGCAAACTAATTGCCCTGAAGTTCTTTTTCAAATTTGCTAAACCAGTTCAATGTTAATAATTAATTTTCCTTGTATTCTTGCATTAATCTTTGAAGATAAAATACGTAGAAAATCGGTGCAACGGGGTAATCGCGGACACTTGTCTAAAAAAAGAGACATGTCTAAGGTTCATTGGAGAGCCATATAGTCGAATCGCTCGACTGCATGTGGTCTCAAGTTACAGGTCCATTGGGTTTGTTTGAACGAACGCCGCTATTCACAGCATGGCCAAAACACGGCAATGCAATAACAATAAAAATTACCCCAGGGCTTTTATCGTGGGCTCTATTGATTGCTTACAATAAAACGTCACTTAAGAAAGAAAAGGAATATAACACGTATAAAATCATACGTAAACGCTCTGGTTATCACATAGAAAGAGTTAAACCAAAGAGAGCGAAAAGCCTCTTATATCGCAATGACTGTTTTTTGTGTACAATTGGTGCTCACAGAAGCACTGCGATTTTCGGCTGACTGTGCTGTATTCCGTTGAGCTGTTTATTTCAAATAACATTTAGGCATTTTCAGATCACCGTGTCCAACAGACATCCATTAAAGTTTGGAATTGGGCTCCTATCTCTTTTGTCCATCTTGACACACTTAGAGTATATTGTACAGTTGTCCAATCTAGTTCACGTGAAGAACAAGCCATTTAGTATTTTTGGGCCTGACGGAAAATTTGTCACACCACATAAGATTCATATTATATTTTAAAGTTAAAAACTAAATATTTATTTGTTCGTGTTTAAATGTGAAGTTAAATATTGAGTGGTATGCCTGAAAGCAGCTAATTCTGCGCCAAAAAAACACTTTATTTCCTAAAAAAAGTACAATTTTCTCACAATTCCGGGAAATCCTTTTTAGCTTCATCTACAATTTACGTAATTTAGAATTTATGAAGCTGTGCTAGTACAGTCTATAAACACGACTATTTCAGCACGTTTGGACGTGAAGAAAAGTCAGCTGTTCACGCTGGTGACACGTGATGTGAACTTGTATCTTTTCGATACCTCGACTAGAAGGATGTGTAATTATTTTTCCATTACACTTTATTTTTTTTAATTTCTCCGATCTTTGCATTCAGATGCGCCCAGCAGTTTTAAGAAATTTGTGTCAAGTAAGAACGAACGTCGAACAGTTTATTTTTTGTGCAGTTTTGCACAAGTCTATGTACTGTAACGCAATCCAATTCCGGATGAATTATGATGAAGCAATGTGCTCAGTCAAAGTCATTTAATCCTTATTTAAAAGTCATTTAATGCTCTCATTTTAGAGTCATTTAATCCTCTCAGTCAAAGTCATTTAATCCTCTCATTTAGGTCATTTAAAACTATTGGGCGGCCAAAACTGCTTTTACCATGGATACCTCGTCTAAGAAAATAAAGAGAGCTTCGAGAGTGTCTTAATTAATACTTTTATTTTTACTATGCCAAGTTTTGAACCAATATTGGGCTCGTCACTAAGACCGTTTATGTATTGAAAAATACACCCACGCACACATGCACCCACGCACCCACACACACGCACACAAGGACAAAATGGATATTTTTATTCTGGGTTTAAATCGTTTTATCCAAAGCGAACGTCGTTTAAATTTAAAGTATTATACCAAAAAAATCTATAGAAAATGTGCCGCCTAATTCGACTCTAAGAGGTGACCGTGAACCAATGGGGACCGGCAAACTTTTTCACCATTGAGACGTTTAGCTTTTTTTCTAGTCAGCGTGGTCCAAATACTTTTGACTTACGGGCCACTTCACAAAAACGTGACAGCTTGCGGACCCCTTCCAACATAATGATCATAAAACAACACTATTTTTTGCCATCACCGCACTCAAACTATTTCAATGCAAGCATTGCTGAATTAGCCTACTAATAACTTGCTGGCGAGACGCTAATGTTCAATAAACATTTGTGACGTAACAATTCTTACAGTCCAAATAAATTTCACATGATAAACTTTCTAAGATTTAAATTAAACGAGTCTTGTAAGTTGTAACTATTAAAAGATGCTATACTTGTTTTAAATAAAATTACTAACTGTAACAAAAATACAAATTGAATCAATAATGTGAAACATTGCGGGCCGCATAAACCATATCCGAGGGCCACATGCAGTTGAAGGCCTGTAGTTGGACCAAGGTGATAAAAATCTTAAACAATCCACTGCAATAGCACCGATAACCCTTATGGATGGGCGCAAGCCAATCAATATTAATTAAAATAGCGTTAATAAAACATCGTACACTAGTAGATATTCTTACTTTAAAGCATTATACGCTAACACAAATTGTGTGGCAAGCTGCTTGTATAGATGCGCGTGGTTTATGCAAGAAAAAAACGGTATAAACAAAGGTCAGGTATTAATGGGATAAACGCCCTGCGTACAGTTGTATATTATTAGTTAAAACACGCAGCAAAACAAATCGTGTTCAAACGAAGATCCCATGTACCAACATACATAATCCCCTGCTGCAAAATGTGACTGACCATGACCGGTTATCAATAAGTTTGATACTGAGGTACAATGTGTATTTTATATAGTGATATTAAATTAGCCATTTGTATACCAGCAATGTGTTGTTTTCAGCAAAGTGTTGGTTAGTTAACTTAAATTTCGGAAGTAGTATTTACAAATGGCCTTCCGATTGATTGTATAGATTTGTTTGTTTTCTGCAACCTCAGTCTGGGTGGGTGGTACGTGGGCGTGATTGCACTACTTTTAAAGTTTAAAATCAAACTTTTTAAGTCAAAAACGCAATTTCTTTTTCTTGTCATTAATTAGTCCAGCTTCGTCTATGTAACCGATGACGACACCGGAATGTGTTAAAATATAAGACATAGATTATACGACAAGTTGGAATTAATTATTGTTTGCATTCGAGTTGTTTAGATGGGTATTTTATTACCAGGTCACAGAATAATGTGCAGTGTATACATATCGATTTATAGTCCATAAACCTTGATGTACAGTTAACATGTTATTTTTAAATGTAACGAGAATCAAATATTAACTAGAAAGTCCGTTCCAGTTGTACCGTGTTGAATGCTGTATTGTACTGCAATAAGATGGGAGAAGCAAAGACGGAACAAAACGAAAAAGACGATGCAAGGGAAATCAAAGAGGTATATGTGCGTAGACGAACAAAATAATAGTATGTAACCTATAATAATATTCTCTTAATTTTTGTCATCGGTAAAACTGTTGTCAGCACGCTTCACACTGATTTATGTAAATATTGCTTGCTTGTAGGAGCCTACTCCAGGATATTACATAAAGGCGAGATATGTGTTGGCCTTCATGGGGTTCCTCGGAATGTTTAATGTATATTCATTACGAACAAACTTAAGCGTTGCGATAGTAGCAATGGTGAATTCAAGCGGCGAATCCGATGTGAATTCTTCCAATGTTTGTCCGGATAGAGGCCAAACTTCGAGCGACACTGCTAATACGGTAAGATGAGCGTATACTGTTATATACTTCTATAAGCAGGCCCGGTGCTAGGAACCGCGGGCCCAATTAGAAATGTGATGGCGGGGCCCCTGCTCTTCATAGCAAAATTTATGGGTGTTTATATATCATAAAATACAAACCAGTACATACAAACTACAAAAATAGACATTTAATACTTGCTATAAAACAAATTAAAGATAATGTGGATGCTTATTTACGATATATTTTTTTACTTTTAATAGCAAAAAAGAAAAATTAGGCAATTAACCTTTAGTTTTTCAGAAAAAGACTTTTCTTGCCTTTTTATTAGCAAAGTCATTCAAAATAACTTCAAAGTCAATGGCTTTAGCAATCTCGCATTCTATAGAAAGCATAATGACGTAACAGGCAGACACAAAAATATAAATTTGACTTAGTTACGATGCATAACAAATTGATATAATGAGAAAGAATATTATTTCACTTTTTATTTTACGTTTCAGTAGTATTTTAAACCTCGTAATACAGAAAGACCCCCGCTAGCGCGGGGTCCCTTCAATGTGCGGGGCCCAATTTGATCTAATCGGTCAAATCGGCCTAAAACCGGCCCTGCCTATAAGTCTTATACATACCTAAGTATAAAAGGAAACACAAGGCTTATTGTCAAGATTACAGCCTTTATCTTGTGGCATTATTGTGATCTGGCATGTTACCCCAAATAAATGCAATTCTTTTACCCGATAATACGTACGAATAATCTGAAAAACGACAGTGTTTTAACGCTCTTAAAACCTTGAAGGTAAACATGATCTCCTATCTTCATCTACAGAACGGGATATTCGACTGGAATTCAGCAGAACAGGGACTTGTACTGGGGTGCTACTTCTACGGCTACATAGTAAGCAACGTGCCAGGAGCATGGCTGGCAAGAAGATACGGTATAAGATTAGTTCTTGGGATTGCAATGCTTCTTTCATCAATTATTACACTTTTCACTCCACTTGCGGCTCGTTCAAGCTTTGCTCTCTTTGTTGCACTGAGAATAATACTTGGATTTTTTCAGGTAAATTTTTGGGCAATTACTTGGTCCATAATTTTGTATCACGCAGTATAATTTTGCCAAGTTGTTTAACTCTTGCATAACATTTTATCCCTACTTACTGGTAATAAACCGTCTAGCTATTTTAGTACAAGCGAAGGATTTATATCTTGGTGCACTTCTTAAGGTAAGGGTCCACTCTAAGGGGTTTAGTTGGATACTGAATAACATTTAATTCTGTACGTTATCTGTTAATTTAACTGGGCTTCTAGATGTGATGCATTTAATTTACTGATAATAGATTAACATTATAGACTAAGCAACATAAAGATTGTACAACTATGTCTATCTACATTTTTATTAGACTTCTCGTTTTACCTAAATATGTATTTACTGTTTATCCTAAAACTTTTATTTTGAAATTAAGTGTAGATAGAATGTGTATAATGAAAATATTTGAACAGCGTTATGGTAGATCGCTATAAGTAAATTGTTTAACCCCTAAGTATAATTAACATTTGTATCCCACCGTTTTGTAAGATTTTTTTTATATCGGGCTTAGTTTCGAACCAGAGTGATCTTGAGAAGACGGTTTTATAAATAGAATTCGGTATATGTATCAGTCGGGATACCCATTCGGTCACACGATCGTACCTACAGGGGCGTAACCTTTTTTTTACTGAGCCAAGTTTCGAACCTATGATGGGCTATTCACAAGAACGTTTTTTGTATAGAAGTCGGTATGTGTATCGGTCGCGTTAACCATTCGGTCACACTATCAAACCTACAGGGGGTGAGCTTTCCCACGATGCAAGGAGCGTGGGGCCTTTGGGCGCCACCCATGGAACGAAGCGCCCTTATATCAGCCCACATTGCCGGCTCGAGTTTCGGCACTTGTGTCACTTTACCAGTAGCTGGCGTGATTGCGGACCAACTTGGTTGGGAAGCTGTCTTTTATGTGACAGGTGAGTGATATGCTGACTGATGTGATAATTGTAATTTAAATGTGAGCAGTAGGGTCAATACATTATTTTTGAAGGTGTATTATTGGTAACTTGTAAAGAAATAAAAAATAATCGAAAATAAATGTTTTCGTAGGTGGAGTTGCGTTACTTTGGAGCTGCATCTGGCTTGCTATCATACACAACTCCCCGTCGGTACACCCGAGGATATCAGAACAGGAAAAAAACTACATTAATGACAGTATTGGGGTAGAAAAGTATAAACAAGAGGTGTGTGCAGACTTGAATACCTAACGGTCGGCTTTATAACTTTAGTTTAGCATCAATTGCAGATTTAGCATCAACTCCATATGTTAAACTGAAACTCTTAACAACGTTCGTTCATTTCCTTCACACATAAAAAACTAATAAATTTTAAAGTTCTACCAACGGATTTTTATTTTTAGTACCGGCCTAATTTTCGAATTCATGATGGGCATTTTCTGCCACATAATTATTCGCTTTACCAGAACAATTATATATTTATTGTGCGAGGTTTTAAACGCCTGGTGGGGGCGTCACCAATACCATTTTTATAGATTTGACAATAGTCGTTAAAACACGACCTGGTTAAACAAATAAAAGAAGTATAGTAATAAAATTCCACGGTTGTAGTACCTATAATTACTACCGTTCATTAATTATCGCCAATTATGATTTTTCAGGGAGTGAAAAGACGAACCCCTTGGCTGTCAATGCTTACGTCATTACCTTTACTTGCGATACTGACTGGCCACTTTGCTAGTAACTGGGGAAACTATACTTTGCTTACAATGCTTCCTAGTTACATGTCTTCAATTCTTAAATTTGACCTTTCAACCGTAAGTTAAACACATATTCATTTAATCCGATATATGAATTAGATATTTATAATATTTTACAGAGCGGCTTTTTATCGTCGGTCCCCTACATTTTACAATTTCTATTTACTCTTGTTGGTGGCTACATTACTGATGTTATACGAAAACGTGCTTTAACTTCAACAATTGTTATCCGCAAAGTTAACACAACATTGGGCTTAGCCATTCCTGCCGCGTTCATCGTCCTGGCAGGATATATTGGTTGTGACGTGGCCGCTGCGGTCGCCTTCTTCTCTATTTCAGTGGCGTTTAATGCTTTAACAGGTGAGGTGGATTTTGTCATTGGTACTTTCCCTAATTTACTTACGTATAGTGAGTTAAATACAGTATTATTATTAAACAACATGAGTGCCCGTAATAAATGTGAGCTGCTATAAAAACCGATTACGTGAATTTTAATGTTATATTTATATTTGATTTGTTTATGTCAAAGGCACTATAACTGCCAGGCCACGATATGTCTCATTTTGTTTGCTTATAAGGTCAATCAGGTAGTATCTTATTTTATTGCCTACCTTTCTTTCACATATAGACGTTGTGTTTATTTTATAAAAACTATGTGTGGTAATTATATTCATATATTTAACCAGTCCCTGGGTGCAAAGCAAACACAGTAGATATCGCTCCTAAATACGGGGGAATTATTTATGGAATGTCCAATACACTTGCCAATATACCTGGATTTCTAGCTCCCCAAGTGGTAGGACTGATACTGCTGGACGGGGTGAGTTTTGTTATCATTATGTTACGATGCGCTACAAACATTAACTTTCCTTTTTTATGCCTTATTTACTAAAGTCCCCTTTCCGGTTCCTTTGATAGATTTATTGTATTCTGGTTGACCAATTTTCGTCCGACCGTTTACAGAATCGGCTGTATGAATAAATGTTGCTTAATAAATGTTACGTGTGGGACTCTTTCTGCGTTTACCATGAACACTTATTGTCCTATCCTGTTCGTTTCTTGTAGTTTATTGTATTTAAAGAAAAGGTCTGGATACGTGCATTTTAAAAAGCCTATATTATTGACTTATTGCTTACTAATTTGCTTGACTTATTGCTTACTAAAGTACTAATTTGCAGAACAGTGTCACGCAATGGCAGACGGTGTTTTGGATAAGCGCTGCAATATATTTGACAGGGGCGATCGTTTATTTATTATTTGGTTCCGGGGAAGAGCAATCGTGGGCTGCAGGCGATATCGTACAAACATGCGAAAAAGGTTTGTAGTTTTTTATTCTGCTTTGGTTTGTATCTTAAATTTTCTTAATATTTTTTAGAGTCACAGAATCCAGTAGAATCAGTTCATTCAACCAAATTGTAAACACATGTACTCTAAAGCTTATACTAAGATGAAATCAACATTTTAATTGTCAAACTGTAATTGTGAACAATTTTAATATAAAGTTGGCGTAAATTTAGAGTTTATTTAAAATGATATCACAAACTTTTTGTTATACGTTTATTGATCATCGTCTATTTATGGTTCATAGTTTTGTGGCGTTTTATTGATTAAGGCGTTGCTGTGGATTGTTTCGTCTAACAGTATTGAGTTTTTAGATATTTGAAATCCGACAAAAATAGTTGAGAAAACAAAGGAGAAGTAAACCCTAACATTGGTTTTAGGATAGGATATAGGAGAGGATATTCATGTTTATCCCCGTGAATGAGAAAATCAAGGGGGTTAACACACGGGCAATCGTCAGGTCCGTTCACGCCCACCGCCGGGTTACCAGAGCTATTGCATTGTGTATGATTCGCACATTCCCTTAATTTGGTAAAACCCATTAATCCGCTATAAGGTTCAGGCAATGTCCGTTAAGTGCCTTGCCCAAGGACACAACCGACCAGCTGGCGACAAGCTTCGTACCAGCAACTCTTCTGCTGAAAGGCGACGCACTAAACCACCAGACTAACCTGCCGGACTGACAACCTGTCGGTTTTTAAACCACGGTAGATGTTCTAAGCAGAATATAATAGATACACCAATGACATGTCTCTTTTGTGTTTGTACGCTATTTTTAGAAGCCACTACTGCAATAAAGTTGAAAATACAACAGATCATTTTAACGCTTCTTTAAATGAGTTTCATTTTACCAATCTCTGATATGCAAACTGGATTTACGAAAAGTGCTGCAACTTAAAACACACGCATAAAAATAATATATTTCAGTTGGTAAAGCGTTGAATGGTTAAATGCACCCGTCGCGTGACTTTTTTCCGCTACCGACATAAAACAGTAGAAACGTCTTAATCTGGTATATATTATACTTTAATAACTTCTATAAACGACAACGGACAGGAGGTAATCTGACGAGTGCCGTGTAAAAACCCAGTTCGTAAGTTTTTGATCAGTCCATTATCAACTTACTGGGTTCAAAGCACGTCACCAAATGCCGCGCACAAGTCTCAAAGTCTCAACTCTCAATCGACTAGCTTAATCGCTTGGTTTCATTTCTAGGTTATGATTTCTGCCAAAATCACTAAATAATCCGTCCGGTTAGTCTGGCGGTTAAGTGCGTCGCCATTCAGTCGAAAGGTTACAGATGCGAAACTGGTCGCTAGCTAGTCGGTTGTGTCTTTGATTAATGGGTTCTACCAAATTGAAGGAACGTGTCTATCATATATAACACACTGCAATAGCTCCGTTAACCCGACGGTGGGCGCAAGGTGATCTGACGATTACCCGTGTGTTAACCCCATTGGTTTCCCATTCACGAGGATAAACATGAATATATCCTATTCCTATATAATCTTATTGGTTAGAAATACTAATTGGTACGCTTATTCAGTTAATTAATAACCATGAGGTTGGTTACCGATTCACTAGTAAACCATGTGATATGATTTCAAATATTCACAAATTGTGACCTTTTAGATTACCTTGTATTTTCACTGACTTGTGACGCAAAACTCATTAAAATGACGTAAAAATACAAACACAGGCATGAGCATAGCGCAAGCGGAAACGGGAAGTAACGAAATAGCATGAATCGTGTAGTATATCTTCACGCATTAAACTTTCCAGACAAACACTTTGTTTTGCTACCGGTAGTAAGATATATCGGTAGCCTATAGCCTCGATATAGTAGGTGTAAACCTTTTTAAGTATTTGAGACAACTAAAGCATCTGATACATAATCTATGTGTACCAAGTCTCCTAAATGAGGTTTTCTGTATGTCTGGAAGTTTTTCTCTTTTTTTATATTTCTTTTTTTGGTGTGCGCTGCTTGAAACTGAGTTCAGACAACACCGAAACTATTTCTCAGTCTATAAAATCTATTCGAGACGAAGTTCTGGGAGTGTCCAAGTTTCAAGCACTTATAAAAGATGTAGCAAAACTAGAATCCATATCTTTTGACAGTCAAGCGACTGCCGTAAAAGTCGCCAGAAGTATAAGCGCGAAATTCAAAAACCGGGCCACCGCAGTTCTACGGTTACAGAAAGAAGTTGCAGACGGATTTACAGCGCAAAAGTGGAGTCAATGGCAGAAGTGTTGCAAAATACCAAAGCCCGGGCCATCTGATCCAAAGGTTTGGAAGTTAACTGTTTTTTTATTTTAAAGTTTGTTATTGTGTGGGGATAGCTAATCCCCACAATTGAACGTTAATTACTAAACAATACCAGTAAACAACTAATTGGTTACAAATAGTGTCCCATTTAAACTGACTGCTCAAATCATATAAAATTGTAATTTGCATGGTTCTGACTACTGGTATAGGTATGAAATATTCCCTATTCCAAATTGACACACACAAAATAAAAGACAAAATAACTATATCATTTGTGTACATAATTATCTGATAGGGGACCAATATATTGTTTCTGTTTTCAGATTGATCCCCAAGCTTTATGCAGTATTGAGTCTTCTACGGCCACTGAAAGCCATAAAACACCAAATGAAAATTTCCTGAAAGTTGCCCAAGAAAACAAAGACCGCTATCCTGGGTTGAAATGGCAATATTTTGGAAGTGAGCATGGTGTATTCACACATTATCCCGCAAGCTACATTTCCTCATGCAACACAACTTACGACAATAGATTCCGACCATGGTAAGCTTCGACTCAGAAATTTTGGTTTAATAGCTAAGAACGTCAGCCATCAGCTAAAAGTTTGTAAAGATGAATCATGATTGGGCAGGATGTTGAGATAAAAATGTATTTTTTCCTAATGTTATATTGATCACATTGTAAAAGCTCTGTACCCATATGTTTTCAAATGTTGCTTATTGCTTTTTGTCCGGCCCGTTGGTCTAGCGGTTAACTGCGTTGCCTTTCAATCGAAAGGTTGCAGGTGCCAAACTGGTCGCTAGCTAGTTGGTTGTGTCCTTGGGCAAGGCACTTTACGGACATTGCCTGAAGCCAGCGGATTAATGGGTTCTACCAAGTTAAAGGAACGTTTCTATCATATACAACACACTGCAATAGCTCCGGTAACCCGACGATGGGCGCGAGGTGATCTGACTATTGCCTGTGTGTTAACCCCCTTGGTTTTTCCCATTTACCGGGATAAAGATGAATATCCTATCGTATCCTATCCTGCTTTACACATATTTTAGTTTGACAAAATATTCGCAAATCTAAACATGTTTGCATCTAAAGTAATAAAAAATGCATAAGTGGATCTCTTTTTAAAATTTTCCTAAATTGCCATTCTGTGGTAAAAATATTCATTAAATAAAAAAATCTGCAAGCTTATTCTGTAAACAGGTTCTCTAGAACAATTACAATCTGATCTAAATGTTTGTAGGTATGTACAAGCAAGCACACCAAAACCGAAAGATGTTATTATTGCGATTGACAAATCTGGTTCCATGCTGACTAACAACAGAATAGGAGCAGCAGTGGAAGCAGCAACTACTGTGATTAACACACTTAATCCAAATGACCGTGTCACAGTCATACCCTTCGCAAATGAAGCAAGTGCATTGGGTCTGGTAGATTGCCCAAAATCATCTCAAAACTGGAAAGGGTAAAAGATGTGTGTTTTTGTTTCTGTATAGACATGGCAGTGTGGTTGTCAAAAAAAGCACTCGGCTTAAATTTACCCATTCATCTTTGTTTATTTGTTGTGCTTGTCTGGCTGAATAGCACTTGTACTTAGAGGGTTTAACTGAAACTGAAAGAACGTCTGACTCATTTGCTGGTGCAACAGATTGAAATAGCTCAAATAACCCGACAGTGGCTGCTAGGTAATCAGACTATTGCTCGTGTGATAAAGCCCCTTGCGTTTTCCCATTAAAAATGATAAAACATGAACATCGTATATCCTTAGTTGTTTTATATGAAATAATCACTTTTAATTGTTTTAAATTCAATTGGAATTTTCCTGTTTGGAAGTCAATTGATTTCTTTATAATTTGTCATAGTTTATTTTATTTACAAGTATATTGGATTTATACCATAATCCCAATATGCAATCTGAAATTTCAGTTAATCTCTTTATATTTTGTTAGTACGTACAATGTAAGCTTCTGTTCCTACACTTGTTTCAACATCAATTTATATTTATTTCAGGTTAACAAGTTGTTATAAAGACATGATGGCAAGTGCTACACCGCGCAATATTCATCACTTAGCCAATGAAATAAAGAAAATTATTCCACAAGGTGAAACGTACTACACAAATGCATTGACGTTGGCTTTTGATTTCTTGGAGAAAGCTTATCAAAGTGACATAAAGGAGTTATCAAACAGGTGATAAGTTATGGAAGGATCGATGGACAAAAAATGGTTTACAATACCCAGCACATGATAGATTCTTTTCTAATTACATTCTAATTGGTGTCTTGTTACCAAAGGATGGAAATGAGCACCTGTCACTGTCGAGCCATGATCACTGTGCATATTACTAAACCACACTACCTCAAAGTCCTATCTCAACATACAAAATAGCTATGTTTTTTTTGTCCTATACCAGAGCCCATGGCAATTAAATTTAAATCAACAATCAGTAAAATGCATTGAGTGAATGCTGGTTGATTTTCTGATGTGTGGGTAGCAGTTTTTAACAGTGCAAACATTAAGCTTTCATAGGCTTTTACTCTATGTAGAGCAAAAGTAATAGCAGAATATGGATAGAAAACTTCGATTAAAGTCAATCCCGCTCCTAAATAATTCCCATTGGTTAAGCACCAAAATATCTTTGCGTACATTCCTATTATAGCAAAATCTGTTAAAACGGGATGCTGCATTCTAGTAATAAATATCACAGTACTGCTGTTTTAATTAAGTCGATTAATCCACTTGATTCAGGCAATATCCGCGCTTAATGCCTGGTCAAAAGACACAATCCACTAAGCGATTGTCTGGTATCGACTGAACAAGATGCTACACAATCTCTAATTGAGCTATGTGACCTCTGGCACCCCATGGCACATATACCATTGTGTAGGGAGAGTAGGTCTACTATCCTAAACATGGTGTTGTGTTAGTTTCTGGCAAGTGCATGTGTTTATTGTGTAGTGTGCATACAAATGGTGAATGATCACATTGTTATGCTACAAGTTTATCTTTTGTTTCGTACTAATTCCTATTCCATGGTCGCATACAATTGTTACAAACCATCCCTAATATCCCAGGACCAGCATTAAGCAGGACGAAATCGCGAAGTCTCGGGATCGGGTTATTTTATTTCTATCCGATGGAGTACCATCGGATTCGCCACTTCATATATTCAAGCTAATCAAACGACGCAATCTTCTTTTGAAAAACAGTGTTGTCATATTGTGTTATGAACTTGGCAAAGGGACATTTGGCCCTGCACTGAAATTGATGGCCAGACAGGACTTTTCTTTTCACAATCTCACAGTGGATACGTCAGTATGTCCCGCTTGTGATAAACCAAAACCAGGTGTTTTCCACAAAGTAATAGAAACAAAGAATCTACGCTCAGCTATGGGATCCTACTACAGCTTTTTCGCTAAACACAAGTCATCAAGTGAGACTTCATATGCAGCAGCAGAAGTTGTATGGAGTGTGCCGTACTATGATGTTGGTGGGCTAGGACTTGTTGTAACTGCTGCTGCACCGGTGGTGGTAAATGGTAAGTTTATTTGCCTTGAGGATATTACCACAGGCACTGCGGATGGTAAATAACAGGGGTGTCAGTTCACCATACAAAATATAGTTTCAGATAGGTTCTCATTTTTATCTCTCGGGTTGAAAAAGGTCCAGACAAGCTTTCCACAGTTTTACCCTATTTTATTCACTAATTGAGAATCTCTGCTTTGCACAGAAGCTAGTAGGCATGCTTAGGTGAATATACTGTTGGTTCATGCACACAATATTTTAAAAAATTTGATTTTTTTCTAGACAAACTGGTTGGAGTTGTTGGCGTGGATCTTACAATGCACGAGTTAATTGCTGATGTCACATACTTCAGTGTAGCTGCCAACATGGGTTATGCCTTCTTACTTGACATCTTTGGCAAAGTTATGATGCACCCATTATTACCTTCACCCGCCGCTGTTTCTGACGACCCAGTTATTACTGGCAAGTCCATTTTTAACTTAATTTCATCCAATATGTTTGTTGACTTTGGTATCTTCTGACAAATCGTAAAATTTCACCCATATCCTGAGCTAGTGTATAGTGTAATTTCTTAATATAATTTTTTTGTAAAGCATTTTAATCAAATAATGTAATTTTGTGTAAAGCATTTCAATATATAAAAATTATTTTGTGTAAAGCATTTCAATAAAATATTATAATTTTGTGTAAAGCATTTTAATAAAATATTATAATTTTGTGTAAAGCATTTCAATAAAATATTGTAATTTTGTGTAAAGCATTTCAATAAAATAATATAATTTTGTGTTAAGCATTTCAATCAAATAATATAATTTTTTGTAAAGAATTTTAATAAAAAAGATAATTTTGTGTAAAGAATTTCAATAAAATAAGATAATTTTGTGTAAAGAATTTTAATAAAATTATATAATTTTGTGTAAAGCATTTCAATTATATAATATAATTTTATGTAAAGCATTTCAATAAAATAAGATAAATTTGTGTAAAGAATTTCAATAAAATAAGATAATTTTGTGTACAAAACATTATAATTAAACTTCACAGGTGTGGAGGCGTTTGAAAGATCTCCTGATGTTTTAAACTTCCTCGCGGATGTTATTCAACACGAGTGCGTTGGATCTGAGGAATACTGTGTTTACACGGGTATCTTTAACATGGACCACATTCTGCCTTCAGTAAGTTGCACTTAGATCTTGTATCCCTATTTCTAGCTAGCACTGAAACAATTAAATACCACTTAAAAAGCGTGTTTTTTAAAAAATGATTAAAAAATCAAAAAGTGGGAATATATGTTTTTTTGTGGTCTGTACAGGTAAAACGTTATTTTGCAATGTATTTGTAGTATTTTTAGTGGCTATTTTAAAATATAAAACTATTTTAATTTTACAATAACAAATTCATTTTATGTCAAACCATGCAACACATGCCCCTACAATCTTTTTATTGTTTGTGTGGTTTATAACCTATATGTAAAGTGTATGATATTTCTTTTAGGAACCTTGTCTTTTCTTATTCAGTATTCTTGTTTTTATATTGTAATAACCACATAAAAACAGTAATTCTTGATAACCACATGCTAAGAAAAACGGTTTAAATGTATTTAACGCCGCTGCCAACCTCATTATGATATATTACGAGCATATTAATTTACTTTTTACTGTAACAGAAATTAAGTGTTGGTAAGATCTCAATACATATATTTGATAGTTTATGTTATGTTTGTTAAATATTATAGATGACATATAAGCATATATACTAAAAAATATTAAATATAGGATATTATCAACAACAAAAAACATCCAAAATTAATACCCCGTCTCCGTCCAAGTATACCCTGGTTCAAGTAACCCCGTCTCCGTCCAAGTATAGCTGGTTCAAGTAACCCCGATTTACGGTACCAATTCCAGGGCCACAAGGAGGTAATCTTACATAGCGTGATGTCATCACTATCATGTAGTCATGTCAGCAATACGAAGTTCATAATTTGCATTGTCATGGATAATGATGTCACAACCTTGACTGATCTTGCACCACAGCCGGTTCCAGAAGACTTCAGCTTACTGTATCACAGGTGGGATATTTTGTTCTATGAATATTTGACACTTTGTATGGTGTTGTAAAGTTTTATTTCTATGTGGTGGGTTTAAATTTCTTGGCATTTTTGATGCTTGCCGATTTAAGTTATTGCCTTGTTTGGTGATTGCTTGATTGCCTGATTTTCTGTATATTTGGCTGTACTTTGTGCTTTAAGCGAGTAGTTGTGTACAGTTATGTGAGTTGTGTAGTTGTGGGCGCATAGTTGCATTGTGCCGGTGGAGAATATATACCGAGCAACATTAAAATAAATTGGTCTGAACCGCTACAGTGTTCTGGTTTGTAACAATTTTTAATTTCTCACATTTAAGAAAAAAAAATCAATTTAATTGAATTTGTAATTATTGTTGGCTTAAAAATTAGATTTTTTATATCTGTATGATGTAGGATGGGATATTTTGTATTAAACATTCATGAAAATTTTACCTGCCCATAGTCCGGTAGTTTGGGCTATTGAAGTGTGAGTCACACTGATTTATTGAACTCTGAATATAGACAATATAATGTACAGGTTAATTTGTACAAGCAAACTGACAATGTATACAATGCTTCACTGAACGTTACAATGCACTAGTTTTGGGAACAGGTTTGTAGGAGTAATATTACTGCATATTGTAATGCCCATTGGATTTAACACAAGCGCAGACAAGACGCACATTTAAATACCTGAATACCCGTGTGAATTGATTTGTTCGCTTTTAAATTCAACCTTTTTGTTTCTAGATTCGACATAAACACACCCAGTGGCTTATCCTCCAGACATGACCAATTAATCACCGCTAACGAAACCAGTGTTATGTTTGCACCCTCTGCATTTTTAGACAGTGGTGGCTATCTTGAGCAACCTGAAACTGAAACTACTTTGCAAAGGTGCTTATATTTTATCTGTACAGTTTTATTTCCATTGCCAATAATTATGTAATGTAGAAAAGTGCATAGTGATATTCTGTAGTTTACAGAGTTACCCCCTATTAGTGGAAAAGCATTAAAATAGGAGTTGCGAAGCAATTTTTATTGCAAATTTTTTTAAAATGGTTTATACAGCTATTATGAATTATTGTTACGTAATGCACAAGCAATAACTATATTTTTGTCTTCTTTTTTATTAGAAATATTTGGGTTTTCAATATGGGACAATTTATGGTCAGTTCCATCAAATATGGAGTAACACACACATTATACTGTGGTTTACTTGTGTATGTTTCGTATTAACCAGACACAAAACGGTGTTATAATGAAACAGCTTCTTCAGTGTATATGGCTCCTACCTAACCACTAATTTATTCAGTTTCCAGCACTTCATACTAACTGGACAGTATTTTGGCCAGCCTGCCACTCAACTAAAGCCATCAGTTCGACCAGCTGTACTAGTTTCATGGGCGCTGGAGAAGATCTGGTTAGAATCACTCCAGAAGCATTCCAACCAACATGTAATATGGAGATACTTTGCATCTGAGCATGGAATGTTCCGGATCCTACCAGGTGTGCAGATGCCCAAGCTCTACAATCCAACACACAGACCATGGTATGAGCTGGCGATTGGACTCGTAATGGACGAATACCGTGACAAAAACTTTGTGGTGAGTTGCGGGCTTGCGTCGTTTATAAAAGGTTGGCATTTATATGGTATTGCAGGCTAACATACTGTTTGTTGAAATTGTAAGAGGCTTTGCTTGCTAACATACTGGTTTTTAAGACATTGTAAAAGGTTTATCTATAAACACTGTTTTTTTTGTACAGCTTGTGTCAAGTTACTGCAGTATACCAATATGATATTGTATATATATTTTATTCAACAGCACTTATGCAGTGTGGATTGAGATATGGGAGTTGTCCGTCTGTATTATGAAATGTATTTTGTAACGTTTTTACTGTTGATATTATCACCAATAATTAAACTCCCATTATTGGTTTGACTTAACTACTAGCCCTTGGTTAATGGCTTAAAGAAGCATCTGTTTAAAATCCATGTAATTATGCAAAAAAAAATATTTATGTGCTTTTTAGTTCATCCCTAGCAATGTGCTAGCAGCCATTTCCCCCCCATATGCTGATGCAAGCACTGGAGATGTAATTATCACCATCAGCACAGCGATAGTGGAGCCTCTTCCATACAATTCAGCCACTGATCAACTTCCTCATATACTGGGGGTTATGGGGGCTGATGTCACATTTTCCTACTTTGAGAGTTTGATTCTCGCTGCTGTTCCAGAGTGCAGTGATGCAACGAGATATTGTGTTGTGATTGACACCTCAGGTTGGTTGCCACTACACTTAATCCTGATATATGATAGGATATTCATGTTTATCTCCATAATTAGGAAAACCAATCACCAGATTACCTCGCGCCCACCATTGGGTTACCTAAGCTATTGCAGTGTGTTATGTATGATTTGCATGTTTATTTAATTTAGTAGAACCCATTAATCCGGTGGGTTCAGGCAATGTTCGTTAAGTGCCCTGTTCAAGGACACAAACGACTGGCTAGCCACCAGTTTTGAAACTGCAACCTTTTGGCTGAAAGGCGGCGCATTAACCAACTAGCCTAATCTGTCGGACATGGCAAAGCAATAAGTATGTACAGGTACTGGCGCAATTGTTTAGGAAATAAAAATAATATGATTTAATTATAAATGTGCAGTAAACTATCCAAACTTTAATATATGGTCTCTATGTTAGGCAGTTGCTAAAATTGTGTAATTGGTTAACACTTAGCTCATTGTGTATATGCGTGAGGTAAATCTTCATATTGTAAAAACACCCTTTTCGCTTTCCTGGGGTAAATGGACCATTGCTTGTGTGATAATTCCTTTGACATGTTTTTATTTTTACTGGATTTAAACATGATTGTCTTACAAATGGTGTTTTTCTCAGGTTATGTCATATTTGATGCCGCACTCTCTATGAAGGAAGAAAATGCAATGAAACTTGCATTAAATTCCAACTATCACATAATACACAGCCATCCACAAATTGCGAACTACCTTATCAATGAAAATATACTTCTTAGACAGGAGTGTGCTGATGTAACAACCAATTCTTTCAGGTTTGAATTATAAGTTTTTTATTGTAGTTATTTGTCAGCTATGTTTGTTCATTTTTGACTTGCCAAAGGCAGCCCATTGCTTTAGTTTTCCGGTGGGTTAGTCTGGTGGTTTAGTGCGTCACTTTTCAGTCAAAAGGTTGCAGGTATGGAACTGGTCGCTAGCTAATCGGTTGTGTCCTTGGGCAAGGCACTTAACAGACATTGCCTGAACCTGAACCCAGCGTATTAATTGATTCTACTAAATTTAAGAAACATAAATCATAAACAACACACTGCGATAGCTCCGGTAACCCGACGGTGGGCGCGAGGTGATCTGACGATTGCCTGTGTGTTAACCCCCTTGGTTTTTCCATTCACGGGGATAAACATAAATATCCTATTCTATCCTATCCCCTTTCTACCTAAAACCTTGGGAACTTTAAATCTAACACTCTAGCTTAGAAACCTTTCAACATCTTGATGGGCATATTGCCTTAACTTCCAACAATGTACATGTTGGCGATGGTGCATTATTGTTACACTGTAATTATCGAGATAACTGGTTGGTGTGAGCATAAGTTATCGGAAGCTTAATTAAATAAGTCTTTAAATATGGGTTCCTTTTATGGGGGGAAAACTAAAAGGAAGGAAAGCAGGAAGAAGGGAAGTAGGGAAACTGTACTCTAAAATGAATAATAAGCATTAGGGATAGTTTTAAACATGGGGTTAGAGTTAGTGTCAGTGGGTTAAAATAAATTTTTATATTTTTAGTAAGCAGTTTTCCTCCTTCCCTTCTACCTGCTTTCCCTCCTTTTAGTTTGCCTTCCTTTAGGCCCTAATAAAAAATAAAACAAACATGTTTAATCTTTTCACAACAACGCTGCACCGGATACAAGTTTGGGCAGTTAACTAACTGATCTAACATCACTAATTTTGAAACATTTCCAGAGAGAGTTATATAATGAACCGCAGTCGCGCTCTTCATGCTGATGATCTACCATTCAGTATTTCTCATCTCAGTGGAACCAATATTATCATCATGTCAATACCAGTCGATCTCCAACAGAATGATGGTAATTCAGTTATTTTTATTGGGGACTGTCAGTACCGATACGATTATTTAAACTGGGTACTAAAATTGTTTTTCTATTTAAATAGGATAGGATAGTTTATTCATGTTTATCCCCGTGAATAGGAAATCAAGAAGTTTACCAGACGGGCAATCCTCAGATTATCTTGCGCCTACTGCCTGGTTACCAAAGCTATTGTAGTGAGTCATGTATGAATTACACGTTCCTTCAATTTTGTAGAACCCATTAATCTGCTGGGTTCAAGCAATGGTCCATTAAGTGCCTTGTCCAAGGACACAACCGGCTAGCTAGCGACCAGTTTAAAACCTTTAACCTTCCGGTTGAAAGGCGTCACACTAAACCACCAGACTAACCGGACGGATGAAATTTATATCCCATGATTACAAAACCACATTACCTAGATTCAAATTCTCAAAACACCACACTTGTATGGCACATTCTTAAATTTTAAATAAAATTGCGGTTTTAATCTAGCTAAATACTAAATTGTTTTAATTTCGGTATCTATTAAAAAACGTACATAATACACTGCATTAGCTCCGGTAACCGGACTGTGGGCGCGAGGTCATCCTACGATTACCTGTGTGATAACCCCCTTGGTTTTCCCATTCACGGGGATAAACATGAATATCCTATCCTTTCATATTAATGATTTGGTGTAAATTCCAGTTTTCCCAATCGACTGTGTAAGCCACCTTAGTAGCAATGAACCTTGTGTACTCCCGAAACATGGTTGTGAATCCCCTTGCATGGAGAAGAAAAGAGCTCAGTTCTTTTTTGACGCTTGTTTGAACCGCTACCAGTACACCGGGTCCAACGCCCCACCCCCCTGCATACCTCTGAAATACAAGAGCAACAGTGACAAGCCTATACAAGCAAGCAGTGATAGTTGCGATATAAAACCCAGGCCTGCTGATAAACCTTCTGCAAATGCAGCTGATACTCCTATTATTAAGGAAGAGCCGTTTTTCGAACGAAATGATACTTTAAAATATATCGTTCTGTTTGGTTGTGTTATAGCGTTTATATTGTGTTTGTTCCTTGCGTTCAAGCAAAAACGTAGAGTTCTTGTTAATTAATTATCACTGCACACCTTACTGTTATGTTTTTGCTTTATTACTTTACATTTTTTTTTTCAATACACACTTAAAAACCAAAACCATTGAACATTTGAATATGCAGATGTTTCTTTTGCGAACGTTTTGCCATATTTTAAAAAGACAGTGTTTAACCCGACATTTAAAACAACGGAAACGAAATTTAAAACCTTTTACGGGCTGCCTGAGTTTTTCAAACTGCACCATTTGCTGATCAAACCTTGCTATTTGGAATGGTGATTTTTACTGAAAAATGTCATTATTAATATACCGAATATCAATATTAGGATAGGATATTTATGTTTATTTCCTTAAATGAAAAAAAACGCAAAAGGCGTTAACACACGGGAAATCGCCATATTACAAGCTATTTCAGTGTGTTGTATATGATTTATACGTTTCTTTATCTTGGTAGAAACCATTATTCCACTAGGTTCAAGCAATGCCCGTTAACTGCCTTACCCAAGGCAACAACCAACTTGCTAACGATCATTTTCGTAACTGTAACCTTTTGGCTAAAAGGCGACGCACTAACCCAATGAGCAAATCGGTAGGGCGAACTATTAATATTCACTTTAATTTAAATATATGTAAAATTTCTTACACTTACTCTTTGGTTGTGATAAAAAAACACACCTTTAATTTAACATATATCCTCGTAAATGTGAAAACCAAGGGAACACACTGGCAATCGTCAGATCACCTAACGCCCATCGTCGGGTTACGGGAGCTATTGCAATGTTTTGTATAATTGAGACATTTCTTCAATTTGGTAAACCCTATTAATCCTATTGGTTCAGGCAAAGTCCGTTACGTGCCTTGCCCAAGGACAACTGACTAGCTGGCGACCAGTTTCGAACGCGCAACCTTTCGGCTGAAAGGCGCTGCACTAGACCACCAGACTAAGCGGTGGGTAGGTCTTCCGAAGTAAGCATTACTAATGTCTTCTGTGATTTATTGATTGAAGTTTCAGTATTTGCTGAATAGTGATATTGAGCAAAGAAGAAAAATAACTTATTACCACTTGAAAAATACGACAAATATTTCAAATAAAGTATAAACAATTATCACATATATGATTGTATTTATGGCGTTCGAAACCCCGGATTTAATAACCAACACAGATAGAGCAATTCCCAGTCAACGTGAAATGCATTTAAATAGATAATGTATGGTCAGCTTTTACAGCTAATGTAAAATTACGTATCCTAATAGTTTTGACACAATAAGCCTATTTACATGATCGGGTTAGCGATGCGAGTTAACTCGCAAAAATTGCCCATGTAAATAGGCTTAATGTAAGCGCAAATGACGGCAATGACCATCTTTAATATTATGTTAACACGTTAAGTCGTTACAACTCTAAAAAATAATGACTAGGCGTTGCTGAATATTTACAAATTCTTTTTTACCTAGATGTTTTTTAACTAACGACTGTCGTTTAGCCGTGTTTTCCTGTTTCTTCTACAAACAAATCAATAATGGTGTTTCTGCAAATAAAGAAACAGAAAAAACGATGCAAGATAACTTGATTAGGATATAGGCTACATGGCTGGCTGACAGTTTTACCGACTATATCTGCTT
>CH002950.1:182470-194470 GCA_000149265.1 Ciona savignyi
CTTTTCGTTTGTAAGTACTCCCGGGTTATTTAACTAATGCTGAGACACCGAAGGTAACAATAATATTTTAGAATAATTTTTGTAATAATGATTAAAAAATCAAACAATTAAATTATACGAAAAATAGACACGGAAAATATTAATCGTAAACATTACGAAACGAAATTATGCAAACAATATCAGTCGAATTTGTAGAGTATATTTATTTAACAGAGCAATGTTAGAAAAAGCAGAATCATTTTTTCTTTATTTAACAGAATTAGAATAAATAAATTCCAACACGCAAATTGGTTTTATTTATTAAACTGGCAAATCTGTGTAGGTTGATTAATGTTAGAAAACAGAGATAAAAATATTAATATAAAATTTATAAAATTTAAAAAATTAAATATGGACAATTACGATTTTTGAATTAAAAAATAAGTCAAACGAAATACAAAACACCACATAACAGCAGAAAATATAGCCATATAGAAATTTGTCTTATTATTTATATTTGTTAAAAGTCGCATGGAGTAGTTATTGTGTACTTGTGAATAAGAAAGGTTTAAAATTGTATTTGAAATACTATCGGAAAACTAAATTAAATCGATTAAAATTGACTTTTATAAAATTGTATACATTATAACTTTATAGGTTATATATTTATTTCATAAAAGTAGATAAAGAAATAATCACAATATAATCTATTAGCTGTGCAAGTCATGTCCATCAGATATGTGACATAAAGATTTAGAATTTGCCTGGCGTCGGGTGGTCTAAGCAGAAGATTAGTTTGTTTAGCAGATGGATTGACCGAGCAATTCCAAAAATAATCTGTCGACTTGTCCAGTTGGTTGTTGAAAGTCAAATTGTCAATCGGTCATTTTTTGTCATAAAAAAGTTTGTCGCGCTGTTTAAAAATCAAAACTAATTTCATTGGATATATTATTTTATATGAACAAGAATTAAATTTTGCCTTTATTAAATACTTATGAATTTTAAGTTGCACACTTAGGACAAACAATTGTCATGCTAATCTGAAGCGGTAAAAGAGATAGGATGAAGGTGTTTAATTGGAAGATAGGTTAATATATGTTTATTCCAAGAAAAGGGGACATTAAGCGACCGTTATCTGGATGGAAATATTTTTTTTAACCGGGGTCAATTTTGAAACCTTTATATGCTCGTGTCGTACCCAAGACCGTTTTTTGCAAATAATGTGGTATATGTATCGGTCGCGCTAACCATTCGGCCAATGGTATAACGACCTGATTCCAAAGACACAGCCGACCAACTAGCAGGGGGATATGGTTTAACCACATATCGCTTGAAAGTCTAAAATTTTTCTATGAACTCAGCTTGCCAGAATATCTATCTATATATGTCAGCTTTTATTACGCACGAAAAATATAACTTGCTTAGCCCATGCCCCCTGCAATTTGTCGCCTTGGTTGCGATTTCCACGCTTTGTTAGGTTTAAAATAGCCCGAGAAACACAAACCTACAAAGTCCATTAATAATTTCTTTCTACGTTACCACAGTGGTGCATGAATTTACATGTGTAAGAACAGTTACCAGTGTACACCAAGGATAATATGGTTATATCAAGTTCACACAGCTGTAGAATGGACAAGGCACCTTAACATGCGCGATTATCAGTGATCCGCAACCTTTTTTTTTACTAAGGCACATATAACTTAACTGCACAATAAACCCAGAATTTTTCAAGTTAGTGTGTATTTAAGACAATACATGCAGCAAAGCAACAAATTAATTCATTGGGAACACATTTCATGTTGATTGCAGGCAATAACAACGATACAAAATACTTTTGACTGATTAATCTTTAAAACGCAGTACAAAAGGTGACAATAAATAATTATATTTCAAAAATCGTTAATGGATATGTTGGCGTTGTCATTAACATGTATGCGATAACGAGTCAGAGATTTAACGAACTGAAACTTGAAGCACCTGCATAGACAACACTTGCGTTATTGTCCCGATGACCAAGCGATCGGGCATTGGGACCAGTTCGTTTGAATAACTTTTGTCGAGCAATCGCAAATATTAAAGAGGGCATCACAATGGCAACCATATTATTACCGTTGGGCTAACTGGGCTATTGCGATGTATTTCATATGATTAAAATCGTCTACGATATAACACGACCCACCAGTCAGCGACAGGAATTACCAGCTAGCGTCTGGTTTCGATTCATAACCTTTGATTGATGGCTGACGCTCTAACCGACTAAGCAAAGGGACTTTACACAAAAAAATGTCATAATAACCCAACATTTTATCTTGTACTGGGTTGGCGTGACGAATATAAAGAGCTAGATTTAGTAATACATCCCAGATCTTTCTTGTTTTAATAACTGCACGGAGCAGCTCTATTATGAAGTCACAGCCAGCAATGTTATGAAACAGCAGCGTTCATGAGGTCATCATCAGGTAAGCACTGGTCAGTTATGGTCGGTGACATCGTGAAGTCTGACGGGATGGTATCTATCACTGGAGGCGCTAAAGGGGCCACACGTTCACTGCTAGTTGTATCTTAAAAGAAAAATGGAAGAATGGTTGTATTGAAAATATTTGTTTTTGATTCATATTCAATGCATTAGATTGATCTACCATTACAGCCACCATTACATAATTTGAAGAGCAATTTAAAGCAAGGTAATTTATCCATGTTTAAGTTGAGTGATGATGCATTTAAAACTTTTAAATATAGTTTTAGCGTAAGAAGTGTATTTTTTCCACAATGAAAACACGAAACAGGACCTTTGATAATATTTTTTTGATAATAGGAAAACGCGAAAAAACAGCAAAACGACGTGGCAATATAACTTTATGTCTGTAGTATTGTCTACTTAAAGATACGTTGCATTATCTTTTTTACTAGTCAGTAGAAAGTAGCTTTTATTGAGGTTCGAAACCTGCAATCTGGTGGGACACAACTATCATACCAATCTAGAGATTAGGGTGGAAAGCTATGTCAACACTCTAAGGTGACAAATAAAAAATAAACAACGAAAAAATACAAGATCGCCTTCTCTAGCTACTAGGAATCAACAAAATGTTAAAAAGTAGTTTGATTAGTCTTACTATGTTTAGCAACAGGTTGGTCTTGCTCGAATTTATCAGCTTGTGTGTGGTCATCAATTATGAGCTTGTCATCAGGGGTTGAGGGGCTGTTTGTAGTTGGGGCTGGGGTGAAGAAAATTATTGGGTCATGAGGGTTGCATGAGATTTTTACCCCATCTACAGAGTGGGATTTAATGCTATTGATGACAGACTACATATTGGTGTAGTTCTGTCCAGCTATTTAACACAAGGTGTATCAATAGAATAGGATATTCATGTTTATCCCCGCAAAAGGAAAAACCAAGGGGGTTGCCACTTGGGCAATCGTCTGATCACCTTGAGCCCACCGTCGGGTTACCAGAGCTATTGCAATGTGTTGTGTATGATTCACACGTTTCTTCAATTTGGTAGAACCCATTATACAAATGATTAGTGTGAAACGAAAGTACTTTTAAATGACTGCACTGTTATAGCGTTCATGGTGGAAAAACAGATAAATGTACGTTATATCTCTTGTCCCCACCCCATTGGGCACCCAATTCCTTTACTATTCTATACACAAACAATGAAAAAGCAAGAACCAACCGGTTTGAACAGGTTCGACCCGATTTAAGTTGATGTTTGTATCCTTGAAACTTGCCCTTCTTGGGTAGGGGGGAGTGCTTTTCGAGCTGACTTTGGAGGCAATGTCATCATCAGTGGTTGTAGATACATTGGGGTTGGGGTGGGAGGGGGTATCTTTGATGAGGGATGAGATTTTCACTCTCGGAGGTGAAAAAAATTACAATATTTTGTCTAAGATGACAAAAAAACGGTCGATTATTTAAAAGTGATAACTCGCTTTTCATAGCTGACACATTGTGCGATATGGGAATATTTAACCTTATGATCCATATAACGTAGATAGATATACATCTAGGCATGAGACAAAATACACCATAATGGTAATAGATAATGCGCACAGTTCCTGTTACAAAGTATACGTAGATACCGGACAAGAATATTGGATGTTAAAGAGAATAAATGTTGATAATACAACTAAATTTTAATAAAAATAAATTATGATAATACAACTAAATTTTGATTATACAAGTAAATTTTATTAAAAATTAATTTTAATAATACTCTGAACAATTGAACACATTCCAACCTGTTGAGCTGATGTTGGCAGTGTGGGATGGGGATTTCCCTTTCAACAACGCCTGCAAAGTTTCGGTTCTGAAGAGGCCGCTCCTCTGGGGTGGAGTGGGGGTTCTTCCTGGAGATTTACTTCCCGATGTCGCGCGCAATATGGCTGGCCGCGATTGCTTTGGATCATTCATCACAGTCTTGAACGTCTGAGCTGCAGCTGATTCTTGGATCTTTATCAGAGTGTGCTTCATTTTCGGGTCAATCGTCGGAGTTTTGGGGGGTGATTTTGAGACCGGGATTTGTCCTTCTCTTGCGGATGATTTTATCTTTGGGTCCTTTCTGATGATGTTAGCTCGGTTGACCAATCCTCCATGTTTGCCCGCAACGTTTGTTGTTTTGTTGAAAGTTGGTTTGCTCGACACAGAAGCTTTCCCGCTACTGCTCCCCGCTGGTGACTTTCCACCAAGCTTGGGAGATAGGGAGGAAGGAGGTTTGCTCTGAGGTGGAAACGATGGTTTGGACTTCGACGCAGCATCAACAGAGCTCGTTTGTCGATCGTACGACTTCATCACTGCACCTGGGGCTGGCGAATATGAGAAGTTAGATGGTTAGCTACGTCTTAATGGTTTTATAGGTTTGTCATAACTGCATCATCTAAAGTGACGTAGACAATATTAGCAGCAACACAACAAAAAATGAAAAATTATTCCAGAAAAATAAACATTTTTTTGGTTAATTTAGTACATGTATCGATGAGTTTAAATAATAAGTTGCATGTATCAGTAATTTGGTCAGTCTCCAGACCAGTTTTAAGGAAAGAATTTCTCACATACACGAACTACATAAAAAATGAGCACTTTCGATCTAAACAAATCAAATGGATTGTTGTAAATTGTAATGCAATATTAAATACTAATAAAAACATTGCAATAGCTTCAGAAATCGAACCATAGACATTAGATAATCCATTTATTTGAGGGTTAAAATTCACAGGAATAAACATCTTCTGCCCATACCTCGTCTGTAGTAAACAGAAGGCACCAGATTCAGACATTTGGAATTTTTGAAAACTCAGGTAAAATATTGCTGCAAACCAATTCACCTTGAACACTTGTGTTTCGTTGCAGCGTATTTGAAGTGGTGGTTTTGGTGACATGAGCCTGACCGGCGTGCAACATCTCAACCACATCTTTGATGGAGCTTTTCCGGTGTCTTGCTGCCGGCGCAGCTCCACCTGGAACATACAAGTTGGTTTGTTATTTAGATATGTTAGATACCATTGGGTTGGAAGGGATCTATGTAAACTGGTACCTGTACATGAACACACCTAATATTAGTTTAGTTTTGTTTATTCATTTTTGCCCTGGTATTAGAAAATGAAAAGCAAATCAAATCATGACATTGGGAACAGGGAAAGACGGCAAAAGAAATAGTCGTTAAAACACGTCATTTAAAAAAGGATATAATTTAATAAATATAGCGGACATGCCAAACCCAAACAAAAGAAAATATCAACAACTTTCTTCAGGCACTATATTGTAAGCAAGTAAACAATGTTGATATTCTAAGAAATTTCTTGTTAGTTGTGTTGATGCTAATATAAAGGTATAACTTAACCAGTAATACTAAGAGTTATAATAGAAAGTTTGGTACACACTATGTGTTAATACCTTTAGTTTGGGTGACAGGATTGGTTTGTTTTGGAGATGTTGGAGTGCCGGGTGCTGGGCGTGTTGGGGTTGATTTGTTCGTGATTGATGCGGATTTAATCGGGGCAAACAGCCCCCTCCCTCCAGGTGTATTTACCTAAGTAAGAACAAATTAATGAAAGAAATTTATCACCATATTGAATATGGGGTAGCACTTGTGCTATAAATGCTTTATTTAAAAAACATGAGTTATTTGGGTGGTAAATACTAGTTTCAGATGAAAACTTAATTCTAACTTCATGTATAAATGTGTAGCATGCATCGATACCTTATGCAGCACTTTTTTTTTTCTTTAAATATTTAAACTTAATATATATAGAAACATATCCAAAAACAATTAACATAGAAAGAATGTATTAAAAAAAAAATTTAAATCTGCGCTATAATATAACTAAAATCACATTTTGTTATGCCTTTAACCATTTTAAATTCTCTTAACCTACAATAAAACTAGACTTTTCTTAATCTTTCAACCAAATATACTATACTAACTATCACTACCAGATTTATCGCATTATAGCAGTAAGGTGTCCTAAAGGTATTTTGACATCCTTACACACAAGTTTGTTGCTCACTTCCATGTTGCCACCCAGGTAACTTATTCAAGATTTGATTATACCTACCACAGCAGTTGATTGTCCAGAAGCAGTTTTAGCAGCTTTGTTAGCTTGAGTGGTGACTGGTGAAACCGACCCGGTGACGAATTTCTTTTCCTTTTTCTTTCTGTCCATCTCTGCTTGGTTGTTCAAATATCTCTGGAAATCAGCAGGGAAACCATGCAGGTCTTGTAGTGAAGGAGTATTAGGTTCTGTAGGGTGACACATGTATTATTATCGTAATTTAAAGAAATATAGGACAATTTTTGTTACATAATTATTGCTTTAAATATTGTGTATCTTTGACATTGTTCAAGAAATAGAAAATATGTCAATGTGATGGTATCCTGAGTAAGCATAATATTAGGCTTAATATTTTGTTGGTCTGCTTGACTGATGGGAGTTTGCAAAAATAGAAAGATTATTTTTTAACGATAAATGATATATTGCTGCAGCCTTAGTTACTGAGCAACATGCTAGTCAATATTTTGTCAAGGTACTTCAGATTAATGCGAGACTCCAAGGGGTTGGGCAACATCAGTTAAATGCTATTCCCAAGGGCACATCCAACTAGCCAGCAAGTAGTTTTGATCCTGCAACCTTTCAATGATGGTGCACATTTTAAACAGAATCAAAAAGATAACGAAATGCAGACTCACCAGCAGTAGCTTGTGTCTTATCAGGTGGAGGTTGGTTCTCTGGAGGAACAGGTTTAGTTTTCGTCACAGATGATATAGGGACCCCTTTGTTGAGCTGCACATTTAGTACAATCTTAGGGCGAGATTCATTGTCCTCAGATGAAGCAAACGTGTCCAGTTTCTTGCGTTTCACTGTCAGGTGCATTGGGAAAAAATGAATTTTTATTTTGTTAGAAAAACAAAATTGTAATGCGTAAGTGAATGTACATTTGTGGTTACTGACATCAAAATCACTTTCAATTTCTGTTTTAAAAGGATGTAATAATTGTTTAGCGAGTTAAAAATGATTAATCATTGACATGAAACTAATTAAGATAAAGGGTTGAATACATGTTCTTAAATAGAATACTACGGAAAAGTGTTACACACAGATACGGAAGCGGTAAAAAAAATTTAAAATAAAAAAAATCAAACACAAAAATTTGTAAATTTTTATTGCTTTTGTAACTTGTAAGAATATGTAGTTTACTCTAGAACTAACTATCACCAACAAATCACTTATTGATTTAGTTGGCGGTTTACATTTTAAGTACTGTACATGACCTTGCAGAATTAAATCAATTAGTAATTCCCCACCACGATTAGAGCTATGCATAATTGATCAAAGTTGTATTATGGAATTAAGCCAGCTTAGTTACATAATTCTGCAAATTTCCTTATTTTTAAGACGTCATCGTTATTTAAACAAACAACCAATAACTGTTGTGTTTGTGGATGTATATTAATGGTAGACAAAGAGAATGAAACACCCAGCTCTAACCAGGACTGCTTATACATCACCTGCATGTTCCTTCTTATCAATTGATAGTAACTTGTCAGTAATCACTTATTGATTTAGTTGGCGGTTTAGATTTCAAGTACTGTACATGGACTAGCAAAATAAAATTAAAAAGTAATTCGCCATGGCTGCTGATATATTACCTGCATGTTCCTTCTTATCAATTGATGGTGGTCTTCCTCTTCGCCGTGCAGCAGTTTTCCCTTCTTCCTTGGCTCCTTTCTTCTTTCTTTCTTTCCCCTCCACTGCCTTTGACTGTGTGACATCGAATAAAGTACATTTACATTAGTATGGGCGGGTCCGCGGTAGCTATCGGGACCAAGAATTTAGGCCATAGAAGGCCCATTACTCTAAAGCCCCGAGCTATCATGGATCCGTGATATAGTGGTAAAGTATAAAGTGGGCGTGAAATAAAATTATAAATTTTTAAGTTTATTTAAACTTTTATGCTAATACATTAAATAATAAAATAATCAGTAACTAACGTAATCTATAGTATGGGATCTGTTAGCTTTATACAGTGAGATTATTGATTTGATGATGGCAAGACTTCAAAAATGCTATATAAGTTACCTTAGCGAATAAATCAAATAGTTTTGGTACGCATGGTTATGACCATTACTGATTATATAAAGTAACTGTATGCTTAAAGTGGCTGGTAGAGCTCGGATATTGTTAAATGAAAGCGGATCTTATACTGATTGATTCCTAATGGTGGGCTGCTTAATATACAAGAATCAAATTAGAAATATTAATTTTAGCAAAAAAACAGAAAAATTCAAAACTATAAATTTGAAAAGTTAGCTCTAGCTACTGATAGACAAAAGTTCATACGAATTTTATCTTGAATGAATATACTTATGTCAAAACACCCTGATAAAGGTGCCATGTTGTTTGAACCACTCACCTGAGACATTGGCTTGACAATTGGATTGTTACTCCCTTTGAACAGTGCATTTTGACGAACCAGTGGTTTATGCATTGTAGATACATTGCTCGGTGCTGTTTTATTGGAGTTGTCCTGACTAATTTGACTGCTAAGAGCTGTAGATGGTAATGTAAAGATCACTTATCATTGTTTACCTGCTAGTTATGAAAATAAGCTCATGTAACTGTACAAAATTCTGTGACAATGCAAAATGTGGAAAAAACTTGAATATGTGAATCTACTTACAAGTATTGGAAGAAGTGCTTAATCTTTGCTGCAGTTCATGTTGTTTGTTTCGCTGCTGGTCGGGGATGCTTATTTTCGATGGAGTGCTGTGGTGATAAGTGGTTCTTTGATTAGATTGGTTAAACAATCCTAAATATGGGTCCATGAACAAGACATTACAAAGAATGTTAATAGTTATTTTATGGCATATAGGATTGGATATTTATGTTTATCCCTGAGAGTGGGAAAACCAAGGGGATTAACACATGGGCAATCGTCCGAACACCTCGCGTCTACTGTCGGGTTACCGGAGCTAATGCAGTTGTTGTGTATGACTCAAACGTTCCTTCAATTTGATAAAACTCATTAATTTGCTGGGTTCAGGCAATGTTCATTAAGTAGCTTGCCCAAGGACACAATCAACTAGCTAGCGACCAGTTTGGAACCTGCAAGCTTTTGGCTGAAAGGCGACACACTAAACCACTAGAATAGTTTGGTCGGAAAATTGTCCACATACTGTTAAATTAGAACTTTAAGATGTAAAATAACATTTGGCTTTGTGCCCTTACCCATTATCATCAAATGTGAATGGATCAATGTCATCAGTATTTTGCCCTGTGATTGGCTGAGAAGAATTATAGCTCGGTGGCGCTGGTAAGTCAGTTTCGTCAAACATTTCCGACACTTTCATATCATTCTGTGGGAAGTATGCATTGGTGAATAAGGAGCAGCAGTTAGGATCACCCGTTCATCACTAAGTGTTTGTATCCCAATGGAATCTTAATTAATGCTACAGAACTTTAGTTTTTTAAATAGGGTGTTTAAAATTAATGTAAAAACAGGCATTTAACAAAATGTAATAGCCATTGCAATTTCAACAGTGGGCAGAAGGTATTCTGGCAATCATTTTCCATTAATTAAAGCTAAATGAATATTAATCTTATTATTACTACAATATGATTATTATATACTAAATCTAAATTGTTATTATATTTACAATACGATTTTAATTTCGTATATATTAAATCTTAGTTGCCCGAATCTTATCTAGGTTACCTGGTTTTCTGCATAGTTATTGGCAGACAGTTGGGGAGATAGAAATGAAGGCGGGTTTGAATTTCTGCTTAGTAGCGCATTTGATCTGCAATGTGAAAATAATGCATGAATGCACCATATGTGTTTAACTGCCTATCAAAATAATTTTAAAATTAGAGTGTTATTTTGACATATAGATAGATAAGAACGTAATCATAGAATTTTACAGTCAATTTTGGGTTTTAAAAATATATATTATTAACTTGTTTGTTATATCATGCAATTGATTCAATATTCCTATTCAGATTAGATAAGAAAAACATATAAAAAGTTATAAAACCTCACCTAGTCATATCACCATCATACACTACGTCAGGTTCGAATGAAAAGTTCATGGATCGATTGTTAGATTGTTGGTGGGTTAGTGGATTGTGGTACGCCATGGTGGTTCGTACCGGGGACACCAGTCCTCGCTGGATATAATTTGCATTGTGCGCTGGACTCACCCCTAGGCACGTTGTTGGTTAGAAGAAATTGTAAAAATTAGACAGTTCAATAACAATGTGTGGATAAGAAATATCTTTACAAGCATTGAACAGCAACTTTTTATAAATATAACCCAGATTTAACATTTTAAGCTAAAAATAAAAAAATATTGTGAAGAACCATTAGTACAAACAAGTAGTCAAGTGGAAATAATAAACTGCATTCATCAATCAGAACTCAATTACATATAAACCGGAAACAATAGCCCCGTCCAAATCAAGTTTTTAAAGCAATTAAATATTACGCTACTGTACAGTTGGCAAATTGGGATGTTAACGCATAAACACAACTTTTTAACACAGGTGTAATATGAGGCAATAACAACATAAGTATAAAAGACTTTATAGAATTACCTGGATTTACAGGATTAAATGTCATCGAGTTGTTTCCGTCATTATCGCTGTTCATCATCTGTGCAAATGAGGTTGCATTTAAAGGTACATACGCGGCAATCATTGATTGACCAGAATCATACATTTTATCAAATTTGGAAAAGTTAGTCATTGGGTGCTACACTGCTACTATTAACTCTTTCACTCCCGGCCAAATGCATTAATTCAAACATGCTGTCCCGCAGTGTTTTTTACAATTTTTGGTCATTTTCAAATTAGCACAGTTTTTCTAAAGTTTATGCTATGATTTAATATTTAGTATGGTTGGAAAGATAATTTATCCCTCTTTTAAACAAGCTGCACATCTAAAATCTACCTCTAATAAAGAATATATTATGTAAACTTTAGTGAACACCACTTTTTATACAAAGAAAATTCCGCTCGACTTTGAAAAATTTGAGGTGCACTGACAAACGAAATACTCACTTATTATTGGAATGCCCAAATGAGATGAAAATTGGAATGTAGATTGTCTAATAGTTTTTGTACTCAGGAAAATTCGAACTGTATTTCTATCTTTAGTAGTTTTTTTACTATTTGTAATTGAAATTTCCCTTTTTTCTGACTATATTATGAAAACTTGAACCAAAACGCATTGAAGTTTTTAGTTTTGTAGAACTAAAATAGTAAAAAGTATAAAAAAGAACAGTGAAGGAAGTGTAAAAAGGGCATACAAAACCAAACAAACGCAAATACTATATCCAATATTCTTCAAAGCAGGGCACACCGAACTAGCTAGTCTCGCCGCCTTTTTCTTTATCGTGCGCTCAGCAGGCCCAGCTGGATTCATGCTTTGGTGAACACGAAGCATAACCGCCTGCTGCGAAAACGTCACCAACGCTCTCCTTTTTATCTCAACGGCACGAAATTCACAGAGAATGTAAAGAAAGA
>CH002950.1:201674-215457 GCA_000149265.1 Ciona savignyi
TTTATCAAATTATATTTTATAATACTAAACAAATTCTGGGTATTATGTTTAAACCATTTATTTACATATTGGCTAAGTTTCATAAACACTGATGTCATTAGAAAAGAGCAATATAACTAACCTCTTAACAAACAGTCAAACAACAATTTTTGATTTCATTCGGTTACCTGATTTATAGCAGGTCAAACTGCTAGCCCAAAGGTTGTGAGACCAAATCCAGATGCTTACTAGTGATAAAGCAAGTCTCATTGCCTTAATCTAATGGACTATTGAGTTCATCAAAAACTAAATCATTGTCTTTACTATATTCATTACAATGCACTACTTTCTAACCTGAGTTTGAGCGCAAGGTAATGCTGCGCTTACCAGTACACACATGTGGTAATGACTCCTGGATATTTCCACTACTAGAGAGTATCCTATCCTTGGCGGGGTGGATTATAATAGTAAATGCACGTGGCTTCAGCACCAACAGATAATATTTTTTTATTTATCCTTGGCATTATTTTTTTACCTGTAAACTTGGCTCATTTTAAGGAGATCCATATCTAATGATTGTAGTGCCATGTACATCCTTGTACGAGTTGTACGATCCATCGAACTTGGATATATCTCTGTTAATCCCTTCAATTGCTTGGATAACTCGAGAAAGTTTCCATCTCTGAAATTGTACCAAATCACATTGAGCATACATGCAGGTGTGGATAAATTTATTCAAAATAATGTAAAAAATCATAGCCTGTGAGCATGCTTTGCAATCTTAACCCTTTAACTGTCGGCTGTTTTTCAGGTTATTTTTCGGCTAAGTAACCTTAGGTTAGAAGCTTTTGTACAAAAAACTATTGATGTAAGCATGAAATGATCTACAGAAAAGTTGTTCAATAATAAATTTTCTTTTTATTTACATTAGTAAAATTTCGATGACGTCATACATTCTGCAATGACGTCATGTGTTACTATTTAGATTTTTTTAGTTATTAAAGTTTTAAAAAACATATAAATATATGTGTGGTTTTGATTGTTTTAATTACTGTTTTAGTCCCCGATTAGTTTTCAACTATTGTAGTCATGGTTCGCTTGTTTAGTTTGAAAACAATCCATTCGTTTTTCGCTTGTACATTTTGGATTAGGCCATTTTTTGAGCTTATAGAGGGTATAAACAGATATTCTGTTGAAGAAGCTGCCCTTTTGTAGGCCGATAGTGATTCTGGAAGCAGTTGTGCTTCATTTTCAAGTAGTTCTAGCAATAAAGAACCTTTTTGAAGATGTTTTGCATCAGTTTTGTTTTTCTGTGGCTATGTGTTTGTGTTTCATTGGGCAAGAGTAAAAAAAAAAAAAAAATTGCGTATTTCCACGTCATCAGTCAAGTTGTGAGGTCATCACAAAAAGAGTAGTACAAAAATGGGCCAAAGATAACCATAAATAACCTTGCTACATACTGTTTTGTTTGTAAATGAGAAAAAAAGATAGTTTTTGTCGATCTAAATAGAAACACATGACGTCATTGCACAATGCATGACGTCATTGAAATTTTACTAATGTAAAACAAAAGAAAATTTATTACTGAACAACTTTTCTGTTGATCATATTATGCTTACTTCAATAGTTTTTTGTACGGTACAGAAGCTTCTAACCTAAGGCAACTTAGCCGAAAAATGACCAAAAAAACAGCCGGCAGTTAAAGGGTTAAGGTCTATCAATTCATAACATAGGCTACTTCGTCCATGAAAACCGGTTGAAATGTTAATCTGTTACTGAAGCTTGACTAATTAAAAAACTTGTAAAAAAAGTCGCAATCGGCCTAGCCGCTGCCAACTTAAACTTAATATAAAAATGAAATCAAAAAGTCAAAGCTACCTGATTACTTCTACAATTTTGGGGCATTTTTTCACATGATCCGAATACAAAATCTTCACGTCAAGCACAGAAGGACCACAGAACTGACTCTCTCCATCTAATGTTATTTCCATTGTGAACATATCTGCAAGAATTTGGCATGTGGTGCCAGGACCGGACGTTTCTTGGTCAAGAACAACATTGAATCGCAATCTGAAATTTACATTTCGTTTTTAGTTATATCTTGTTGTTTAGTATTTTTGTCAGACCTAACTAATTAGTACATAGCAAAGTGTACAAATGTACCATTGCATCTACAGGGATAGGAATTTAAACTCGCAATTTTAATTGGAGAATTAGAAATAAAATGCTTTTTAATTAAACCCGAATATCTTTTAGGTTATAAGTTGTTTAAAAATATCTTGACGGAATGGTTCAAGGAACAAGTTTTCAGCCATCTGAAAACAATTAATAGGTACAATTTATAAATGTTATTGCATTTGCAAAGATTGGAAAAGTTTTGCAAAAGATTGGAAAGCAAGTTTAAAGTACTCTAGCTGTACAGGTGGCCTACATAAGCACCTAAAACTACTGAGTTTTCCATTTTTATTGCAAATTTAAACTTAAATTTAACACAAAATATTCACTTTTTTTAAAGCGGAGAAGTTTAAAAAAACAAACACTGTTACTACCTCTGTTAATGACTGTGATTAATATTTTGTTCTAATATGTGGAAAAAAACTTGTGCTTAAAATTGCAATAATTGACATCGGTGGTAACAAAATCGTAAAACAAATTAACCTTGCTAACACTTTTGAATATTGACACATTCCAACAGCATGTGGAATAATATATCAAATAAATTTAGACGAAACGCAGACAAAAATCTTAAAATAACAAATAATATACAGGGTTCGAATTAACGATTTTGAAAAGATTCGCGAAATGCGTGGGTTAGGAGAAAACCATTTTCGCGCATTACCCATGTTAAATTGCCTTAGAATGCGGTTTCAGAACCTCTCAAACTAATCTAGCTAAAAAGATAATTCATTAAGTAAACAGTACCGTTATATAGTAGTAATGATAAACTACAATATACATATTGTAAGTTAATGCGTGTAGGATAGGACGAATATCGATGAAACGAAGCCTTTGCCACGAGTAATCTTACTTGTTAAAACACCATAAAACCCTATTATAAAGGGGTGTGTTGCATCTCCGCCAATCATAAATAAAGAAATCGTGGTATATTAACGCATAATGGCTATTGTTGCGTTGTGATAGAAATGCTTATTATGCGTCAATAATGCAAAGTAAAGGTAAGGTAAATAAATGTAATAGTAATGTGATTGTTAAATATTATGTTGAAGGCAAACGATGTTATATTAACGTGTTGATGATTTATTATTAAAAGTGCGCGAAATCAATAACGATAATTTATATTTTCGCGATTTTGTTAAATTATGTAATTCCAGAACTTTAAAAAACGGTTCGCGAATAGCGATTCGCGATCCCTTAATTCGAACCCTGATATAAATTAAAGTTGCATTTTAAACGTGGAAGAACAAACTAATTTTATCAATAGAATATTTATATTTAAACTAAATAATAAAAGGCTTCCAGCTCTCACCCATTGATTCTCGCAACAGATCTTAAACGGTCAATCACGTCACGAAGATTGGAACTTCCCGCCATGTTCATTAAAACTTTATCCATGCATGTCCTTAGCATCTTGCGTGCTTTTTGCTCAGATGATACCTGGAATGATCTTCTAAGTAAATGGATACAACCATTTTTACTACCGTTCCACTGAGTAAATGGATACAATCGTTTGGTTTTATCTAGTGGTAAAAAAGTTTTAGTAGCAATTTTGTACAGTCTGCACCTACAAAAATCTACTAACAAGATCACAACTGCGGGAAATCCCTCAAATGGAAGTTTTCCTTTTTGTTGCACTAATGTAGTGCACCCCTTCACCCTCCTAAATTATTGTTTAATTAAATGCATTAGTGCTATGCAGCTTGTGTGTTCTGAATAAAATATGTAAATATGGCTCGGTGGGGTCACTCTAAATACTACAGCAGCGCTTGAATCACTTAGATTGCTATGGAAAGTAATTTTAACTCTGTTCCAAAAACCAATCTCAACCCCAGAACTAACTTTAACCTCAACCCTAATATCATGGCTTTTGTAAATATGAATAATAGGAAGCGATCCAAGCGCTCCTGTAGTATTTAGAGGTACCGGGCTAGGTGTGCTTGAAACTAATAGTAGCACTTAACATTAGTGGAATTTCATTTTAATTCAATTTCAATTTCAATTCAATTTATTTTTCAAATAATAACATACATTCGGCGATAATTAATAAACAAACAATGGAAACCAACAAATAATTAAATCCGACCAAATGCAGTGATGAAAATAACTATACCATACAATTGCACTTTTAGACACCCCATTTTTCAAGGTAGGCTGATTACATTTGATTAAGGCATAGTATTTGCACTAATGAAAAAACAAACTTTTATTTTAATTATTTGGCAATTATTAAAGACATAACAACATAGTGGGGTATCAGTTGATCAAGTCTTTAAATAAAATAGGCAAGTAAAGAATCCTTATTTGCATTCAGTGTGGTCAATCAGAAATAAATAAAATTGATTGTCTGAATTTAGTATGAAGGATGCTCAACACTAAAATCACTTACCACATGCAATAGTTTGACAATTTCATCAAATGATTTGGTTTCTGTTGTTTTTCTTATAATTTCCATGCAATTTTCTATGTCGTTTTCTTCAACATTATCGAGCGTCGCAGCTCGTACCTTCCAATCCAAACCCATGGTTATCGTGCTCTTGAAATATAACTCGAGGAATTGGGATTTATTTTGGGTTTAGTGTACCGTAACAATCAAACAACATAAACCAAAATAAGGTTTTGAATCATATTCGCCGCCTGTTTAAATCACATCACATTCGAGACCAAAGTTGTTTACTAAGAAATCTATAACGCGGAAAGACGGAAAACGGAAACGAAAAGCTAAAACATTTTACATGATGAACGACTTTACAGCAAAAGTTTTAAAACTCTACAATGTATTAATTAAAACAAGCCTTTTCGAGTGATGTTTTTTTTATTTAAAAAATAATACGGATATAAATATCGTTAATGGATCCTTTTAAAAGGGGACACATTGTTTTTGTTTTGTTTTTTTGTTCTTTTTTTTCTTTTTTTTTGGTCTAACGCTTTGACGTAGGTGTCTTGTCCGTACAAAATCGCCAAGAACAAGATATAATATCAAAATAAATCTGTATGGATGTAGTAGCAAACATGACATAGACATGTCAAAAACTGAAATTAAGGGTTTTTCCCCGGGGGAATTCCCTAGAATCGTAAAATATTAATTATTTTTTTCGTTATTTGACGTTCCAGGCGTCATAGCGACCAACCTACCCGAATTTAAATTTAATAAGTACATTAATAGTCCATTTGACCAAGTATGGCAAATACCAGAATAGCCAACCATTGCGTGGTAATGGCTTATTCCTAGGCCTGTAAAAATCTTTCGGCAGTTCATTGGTGTGTAGCCTACCTGATTTAGGATGGGATAGGATATTCATGTTTATCCCCGTGAATGGGAAAACCTAGGGTTTAACAAACGGGCTATCGTCAGATCACCTCGCGCCCACCGTCGGGTTACAGCATGTTGTATATATAATACAGACGTTCCTTCAATTTTGTAGAACTCATTAATTCGCTGGTTTCGAGCAATGTCCGAAAAGTGCTTTGCCCAAGGACACGGCCAATTCGCTAGCTACCAGTTTCGCATTTGCAACCTTTCGATAGAAAGGCGACGCACTTAATCGCCATATTACGCACTAAATCGCCAGTTCTGTGTCTGCTCAGGCTATAGAAGTCAAAGGCTTCTATAAGAAGTCTGGTCCCCTTAGTCAATTGCCAAATTTTCGCTTGATTTCAGCTACTGGCAACAACAAAAAGGGTAAAGTTATTTAGGATTGCAAAAACTCCGCAGAAAAGCGATAGAAACAATTCAAAGACGAGAAGTACAGTCAGTAAGTTCCAGCCGAGGAATCGCCTTTTTTGTTCATTGGCGCAATACGAGACTGCCCAATCAGGAATAAGCATTGTGCACAGTTTACTTTGTTTGCGATGCGCAGATAAGAGACATCTCAATAAGCTAGCATCGACGCATCCGTGGTATATTTCACACGTCAGATTCTCAAGGTTCTGTGATTTAAAATATCAGAGAATGTAAACTTCACGTAACTGAGGGAAACATGACAGCCTGACTTTCCAACAATGTGTTTCTTCCTCAGAGATTTTCTCGTTCGATTTAAGTTTTTGTCTGCAAAGGCATTGCAGCAGAAGTTAAGCTTCGATGATCAAAGCGGCCAAGAATCCAAGAGGGTATTACAAGGAACTTACACCAAATAGGATGCTCCGTCGAGTAAGAAGCTTTTTTGCCCGATCAACATTAAACCAGAATTTCTCAAACAAGTATCGCAATTATCGCTTAGTAACACAGTTAGTGATTTGGTAAGTTTTGACGGAATTTTCCCTCTTTTCCCGAAAGGCAGACTCTAACTTCGTGAGCCGATTTTCTTCTCTGCCAACAAGTTTTTCAACTATGACGCAATGACGATTACCTCGTCGGCATGCCAAACTGAAAACAGTCGTCAACATAGAAAATCTATTTTACAATCTCTACAACCCCTCGGCTGTATTCATTACAATGTACAATACGTTTTTTGTAAGTTTAAACTTGTAGAAACAAACTATATAAAACAATAGGTTAAATATAGGCCAGACGCACGGCCGTTTCTAATTAAAAACACATACGGCGTGCAGTCTAAATACGTTTTACGGATTTGTGCCGTGACCATCTTAAACGCGATTTTTATGCAGCAGAAGTATAATTTATTTACACGTATATATATTAACCATCTTTAATTAATTTTAATTTAACTAGTAAGCAAAATATAATCGTTTCCATAAAGTACATGCACGTTTCTGTCTTATTGCTATATATGGTTAAGAAAATATGAATTCCACAAGAAAAAAAATATATATATGATTTTTACCCAGTGCCTTATACCAACCAGTTTAAAGTAATATATTTACATGGATGTGTTTAAATGTACAGTTTCGTTCGAATTTTGGGTTTTTGCTACTTAGAAGTCGAACTCGGAAACAGTAAAATCAAGATCGATTCTGCTCTTTGTGACTTGGCGTCTCCACCCCGCACTCGCGCTGCGGTTAATATCCGACACCAGGATCTTCATGGAGTATACGTGCGGACCGACAAGGCGACGGATTGTGCGGATCACTACATAGTTTCTCCCATGAGCTTGTACCACTCTGGATATAAGTAATAACTTATTTTAGAAATTAAAAAAATACGTTTTGATTATTTAGTGTTACAATTAACCCTTATATTAGGATATGATAAGTATAGGTTATGGAGATATATATGCCTATTACAGATCTGCAAAAATAACAAATCATAAAACAGGCCCAAGGAAAACACGGCAAATGAAACAGTCGTTAATATACGCCATTAAAAAGCGTAAAATGCTAAGTTTAACATTTGCGGCCTTTAAACCTAAAAAATACAATACGTTGTAGCATAACGAATAAGATGCAGCATAACGAATAACCTCCTATTTTCCTTTATCACATAGGGTATGTGTTAAGAAATGTTTTATAGGACGGAAATGTAGTGAATAGAATAAAATAAAAAATGTAAATACGAATGACAACCAGCCTAGGAGGTTTTTCAATATTGGGCTATTCAGTATTTTGTATACCCTTGTTGTTACCGTCGTCGATCCCCCATCCTGGATATAATATTTAATGTCTTACTGAACCCACCTGAAGTACCCTCGCCCCTCAAGCACGGTAAAGTAATAATGATGTTGGGGTAGTTTGGTGAAGTGGATCTTCGCCACGTCTCTGTTTGAAGGATACTTGGAAAATAAGGCAAATCGGCTGTGTGAGATCGATACTGGCTTGTACACGGTGCTGCTGTAATGCTCAATCTCACATGGACTGAAATAGAAAAGTACAAATTGACCTGTTTGGAAAACTGGTCGATCGCTTGAGATCCGCCCGCGGATACCACAGTCTTTCCGGCAAACACGCAGCATATTGTGACAAAGAAACACCATTTATGGTTAAATGCCAACATAACTTGGGAGCCGCCAATATTCGATGTAGCTTTATACAATTCCACTTTACACATCAAGGACTAGCATGCAGACAAACCCGAATCCGTCACTAGTACTATTGCTTCTGATGTATCCTTCCTCGCATTCTTCGGGTCCATTGCATTCGAAGCCGCCAAATGTGTTCAAGCATTTTTCACCGGCCGCGCATTGGTTTTCATTCTCGGTGCACTCATTTATATCTAAAGGTTTTCACACAAAAGGATTTTTTTATTTTAAAACATTTTATTTATCATTACAATACAAATGATAGTATGCCGAAGGCAATTACCGTTAACGTCAACCGAACTATGTATAAATGTAGTTCATAAATGGTAATCCGGTGCGTAAGTCGTATGTGAACAACATGTAATACAGGAAATCCCAGCAAAAGCTTTAATTAGTTTAGACATTTGATATGTTATAATGCAAAAAAATAAATGAGTTAGTCGTATGACTTTCTAGCTACTTATATAGTTTTTAGTTTAGTTTACTAATTTTTTCGCCAGTATTAAAAAATGGTAAATGAAGCAAAACATGGCACAGAATCAGGAAAACAACGGCAAAACGAACAGTCGTTATAACATGTCATTTAAAAGAAAACGGATATAACTAAATTAATACAGCAGACGCGGCCGCCAAACCTAGGATAACATACCTTTGCAGTATTTGGTGCTGTTAAGCTTTCTATACCCGAAAGGACACACACAATCATATCCCCCCAGAGTATTGCTGCATTCGTGTTGGCATTCGTGCTGTCTTGCAGCGCACTCATCAATATCTACATACAGTAACTTGGTATATAAAAGAGCTATTTTAATTGACCTAAATAAGCGACGTGCATTCTAGTTCTCATAAGTTTGACATGTACACACATGCAAATTGTAAAAGGTAAAAGAAACTAATTAATAAATTAGATTTCTCAAAAATCTTAAAAATAGTTCGGTGGCGCGTCCAAAAAACTGGCGTGTGGTCCTTCTAATGAATGGTAAATTCATTACATACTAAATCGTCAAGTGTAATTGTACCTAAAAGCGGCTATAATTTTTATGTCAATTATATTTTCTTGTGACCTTTTATTGTGTAATATTTAAAACAGTTCCTGACCTGAACACGAACCGTCCACTTGCTTCTCGTATCCCTTATTACATTCACAAACAAAGCTTCCGTGGGTGTTTCGACAAACATAGTCGCAAGTGTTCAGGTCTACGTTGTCGCATTCATCGATATCTGGGTATGTTTAAATGTTATTTTACGATACTTCGTATTGTCTTGATAAAAATCAAAAAGTCAACTATTGTGAGTTATAAAACTCGAAAAAGATACACTTGTGTTTATTTATTTATTTGTTTTACTCGGCTGAGTTTTGAAACTAAGACCGAATACAATTCTACACCTAATGATTTCGCTATAAAGATTACACGCGTTCCCATGCTTATTCCTGGCTGTGGGAAAATTTTAAGCCTTAATAACATTACTTATAATTATTGAATACATAATTAAATAGAAACACACGAAGGTTAAACAGTTGAAAATAAAGTTTGACATTTTACGAAATATTGCCTGGAATGAAACACGTGGATTCATTCGGTAAAGAATTTGTTGTAACGAATCCAAGTTACCTTTGCATCTGAACTGAGTCGAAGACACATTGTGGCGAACAAAACCTTCAGGACAGCTGTACCGGACGGTGCGTGCGCATCTGTAGGTCGAGCAACAATCATTTTAGGGATAGGATATTTATGTTTATCCCCATGAATGAGAAAACTAAGGGATTAGTACACGGGCCATCGTCAGATCACCTCGGGCTCACCGTCGGATTACCGGAGCTATTGTAGTATGTTGGGTATAATTCACATGTTTCTTCAATTTGCTAGAACCCGTCATTCCACTGGATTGAGGCATGTGTCTGTTAATTGCCATGCCCAAGAACACAACCGACTGTCTAGCGTCCAGTTTGTTATCTGCAACCCTTCGGCTGAAGGACGACGTACTAAACCACCAGAATAATCCGTTGGATAAAAGACAAAAAATGTGATGGCTTTACCTGTAGGTGCCAAACCTTACAACGCACGTGGTACCAAGAGGACATACGTGGTACCTAGAGCCTTCGCAAGCAACATACTGTTCCGGTTTCCCTGAAATATACAACAGCTTTTTATTTCTGGGTGCAAGTATAGAGACCATTATACAAAATACGGCCGACACCTTCCTGTTTTAATAGCTAATGTGCCATGACGACTAAGGTAACATATTTTTTTTTACCAAATCACAAACCGTGATAGTCTTGTCACTAAAAGCGTTTTGTATAAGGATTCGGTATATAAATTATTGAGTTATTATTTCGCCACACAACTGCTCAATTAAAGCCACATCCATAAGGTATCAAGTCAGGTTTAAACTACACTAGTGCGTGCAGACGGCGGTTGTATTTTGTATTTTGCCCTAATATATTAAGCTCGGTTATTTTGAATGGTTGTGCTCATCGATTTTTTTGCTCAGTTCTATTCATGTTGAGAATAGTATGTGGTAAAGGCGTACAGCATACCTTATATGCCTGCTTGCTACATATCTGTGTTTATATAGCGCTTACTCACATACAGTTGCAGCTTGGCCTATCGTGACGCCAGCAGTAGATCTGTCACCAGGTACATAACCTGTATGCGAGTTGTACCCGCCGTAGTGTCTGTTGGGTGGTCTATGTAAAGATGTAGTATGGCCACCTGATGTCGCTGTCCGACTACCAGATCGACTTGGCGTTCTGCTTCTACCACTGTTGCTGCTACTGCTGGTTGAGGTGCCATGGTCGGTAGAGGAGTGAACAGCATTTGGCTTGGTTCTTGCATGACTGGTGCGATCTCTCTGGCGACTTGGTGTGTTTGAGTGGCTATCGCTTCTAGGACTACTACCAGTATGACCACCGCTAGCTGGAGAAGGCGAATTATGGGCTGCAATGGTAACGAGACGATTTAATATATAAGCATGTTAAAAAAAAACTTGCATTTGTATAATATTGACACTATACGTTCTATTTATTCTGCACTTCTTTGTTTTTAAAGTTGAAAAGTCGCTGTGGTCAATATTAAACCAGCATTCAACGGAATACCGTCTTACAAATGATAAAAAGCGAGCATCTTGTTTATAATCTGCAACCATTCGGCTGACCGTGTAACGTGCTGCGAATGAACCACTGAGATATTGATGGCGGACCAGTTATAAATAACTTTTTTTGTATTTTAATAATATTCCAGTTCATAGTTGACATTTAGAATTATTAAGTTAATGAAAATCAATATCATGAAAAGTTTTACAGGCGACAACTCACTGTGTGATTCCTGTGGTGAGTTATCGCTGGACGATGTGCTATGAGTATGAGTGTGTCCTCTGTCTGCATACTTGCTGTTAATACTGAGCAAGAATCTGTTCAATCTGTCGATTTCATTCTGTTGTCTTAAGAGTGTTCTATCTTCCTGGATGTATTCGTTCCTTAATGTCGTGTCCAGTTTTCCGTTGTAGAGCGAATGACTTGCACTTCCGTCACGGCGCTTCGTGGGAAAATATTTAAAGATTTTCTTTCAATACAATACAAGAAAAAAGGGTGAATAATACAATACAGTGCGTTTTTAATTTTGAACACATAAGTTTGTCATTACTATTTGGAAAAAAACTTTGTTTTTCTCTGAAACAAACGCAGGGCTAGAAATCAGTACGCAGGTCTAGTAAGAATAATTTTTTTCTAATAAGCTTAGGCTGCGAACCATAATATAGTACGAAAACAATTTATTAGTAGTCCTACCATTAGTTCTTTATTATTTATTAGTAGTAATAGTAGGCCTAGAATTTGGTAATTGTAGATCTAGAATTTAGTAATTTATTAGTATGCTTACTATTAGTTCTTTATCATTTATTAGTATAGCAATAGTAAGACTAGAATGTGGTAATTGTAGGTCTAGAATTTAATAATTTATTAGTAGGCTTACCATTAGTTGTTTATTATTTATTAGTAGAAATAGTATGCCTAGAATTTGGTTATTGTTAGTCTAGAATTTAGTAATTTATTAGTGGGCTTACCATTAGTTCACGTATTCTTGCGTTCTGTTGTCTTTTTAGGTACTGGATTCGATCATGATACGGACAACCTGAAGCGAGGTTGATCAGCAATGCCAGAGCAACGCATAAGAGAATAATTACTAACTGATGACGCATCGTCAACGCAAATTTCAGTTTTGTTTCTGTGAAACTAAGTGAATTAGAACTAATACCCGCCATGTACATATGAACTTGGTTAAATTAAATCCTTTCTCTCATCATAGGTTATTTACTTTTAAAATATTTATTGCAATACCAGGAACAATCACCGCAGTTTCAGGCAAGGATGAAAAAACATAGGCGCCGGCTACACACTGAAAGTGGTAAAGCAGTATAATTCTTTAATCCTAACGCATAGTTTAGCACTTTCTTCTTTTCCATATTTGGGATTGTAAGTTTGTTACGAAATCAAATCACTTTAGGCTCGTCGGTAGGCTATCGCTTTTCCTTTAAAACTCTTCAAAACAAACACCTAACATCAATGTATTGAATTCCAGCTTATAAATATATTCTATTATTCATTTGAAATGTTCCAGATAAAACGAAAATGTAAAAGCCATTTACAAAAATTTAAAATGCATCGACCACGCCTTTGCCGACAATCCAAATTATTGAGACGTATCAAGCGTGTTGTTTCCGCAATAAGAATGAATCAAGAGAACTTTTTTGACTCTTTTTGGTGCAGTTAAAGGCGAAAGGGAGAATGATTGAAACATGTAAATTCGGAGTAGCCTATATTTGTTCATTATCTCACTTGGCATTGCAATAATGTTATAATTAAACACTGAAAAGGATACATTCTATCTCGTTAACTGGTAATTAAACAGATTAATTACAGACGACTAAATACACAGCATATCTGAATTCCAATGCTACATTGGGAGACTTGGCAATCCCTAGCTGCAGCTATGCCTCAGCTAATTGCTTGACTTCTGTTTGTAATACTCCCATTTTTGCTAAAGTTCCAAGAACGAGCTCAAGGGAATTCTGCACGACGGTATCTCAGGGATCTGATAAGTATACATGTACTAACCGATTTGATTCCATGTATTACTAGAAATCGTTTAATAACGCATTTGTTAACATACACATGATTACACTCAGTAATATATGTTGACATGTATGAATACCTCATGTAATCAAACAAATATTTAGTTGATATGGAATATAATGTACATTATTTGACTTTTCAGCTTACAAACTAACGAAGGAATTTTAAAAGAATCAATCTTTAAATTGACTAAAGCAATGTAATAGAAACACGGCTCCTTAAAATATTTCCTTTAATTAGTTTATCTCGTATAAGAAAACTATTTGAGATTTTGGTTGATATTCGACGAGGTTATTACAACCAGATAATACTCCCAAAGTATTCGCAGACAAATTTAATATGCGCATTTCAATATGTAATTTAATACAAATATTATATTGCGTTTATTCTCAAACGTAAGTGGATGTAGAAAGCTACGATTTTTCATACTGTTACCCAGTGTGCAATGCAATGCTTCTAGCAAGCAGGAAGCATAGCCAGTTTATGGGAATTAAACAAATTGGGCAAAAGTCGTGCACAAGTGATGAATAAACTGAACCACATATGTAACGTTTAAATACAATTGGAGCAAAATTTCATTTTA
>CH002950.1:219592-240160 GCA_000149265.1 Ciona savignyi
ATCAAGTATAAGCTAAGTTAAACCTAATTTTTAAATGTAAAAAGCAGTCAGACACGTCATTTTTTATGTTTTTATGTCAAACAATATGAAAATAAAATGCTTTCAACTACCTGACTCCGTAGATTCGGTTGGTACAGCGCGTGGTGTTTCTTCGACTGTGAAAAAGCAAGGGACAAGGTTAGTTTGTTTTAGTTCATATTTATTTAATCCGTTTATTTTGTCAAATGAGTTGTATTGTCCGACTGACATCTTTCAGAGGTCTTGAACCGACAGTTCGGGTTAAAATCGAGGGGATATTCCCGAACTCGCCAAATACAAATCATTTTTAGTGTTTTATTTTTGGGGGTTTTAGCCCTTAAATTAATACTCCAATTTTAAAAATTGCTACTTATTTAGATTAAAAATGCTATTTATTCCACAAAAACAGATATTAAGGATATAAAAATTTGTATTATTTTTTAGGGAAATTTAAAAAAAATGATAATTTTGTTATTTAAACGTTAACAAAAGGGACCTGGACCACCGATATCAACCTAACGGAGTTATCGTGTAGGATTAAAACTAACACAAATAATGAGCTACCTAAAATTATACGCATGAGTCGAAATTTTAGGGTTTAACACCTGGACAATTTTTTTGATTTGTTAAATCAAAATACTTACCTTTATAATTGAGGGTAAAGCCGTATTTCGCCAACTGTGGGTCGGAGGTGAATCGCACGAATATGAACTTTACGCTATCAAGCGGAACGATGACATCACGTGGATGTGTTGATCCGTGAAACGAAGCTATATGATCTGCTTGACGGTCGAAAAAGCTCTCAAATGTATAGATCCCTAGCACGTCGTTTTCGGGTTCGAGGTCGAAATAAACAAATGAGAATCTGATCTGGTAGTCTGGTGACCGAGCGTATGGCTGGGTAAGGAATATCTTCCAAGCACAAGTGAGATTGTGAGCGTACCGACTTGGCCACCTGGGCGAATAGATCGTTCCTTGTTTGTTGTTCAGGTATTTGTTGCCGCACATTCCGGCAGTTGCTGAAAAACGAAAGTTCTTACATCAAATAAATTCTAGCACAGAGGGATTAAAGGAGTGATATATATAAACGTCAACACAGTATTAAAAAGTCCGAATTAAAGTCTGATACTTTAATCTCAGCTTGTTACGCTCTGGAACTTCCAGGCCACAGTTCAACAGACAAAATATATTTTATTACACAAACAACATAATCTAATTTTTTAAGCACTTTTTAATAAATATAAAGAAGTTGGAACTATATACCATTAAGATTGTTAAATCCCAAGAAGCACAGTTTGTACAATTGACAACACACTGCAATAGCTCCGGTAACCCGACGGTGGGCGCGATGTGATCCGACGATTGTCCGTGTGTTAACTCCCTTGGTTTTCCCATTCACAGTGATAAACATGAATATCCTATCCTATTCTGACTTACTGTCATAAACTGAGATCGCATTCTCCCCTCCGCACGAGTGTAAACGATCGTTTGCGCAGTGCATTTTGCATTGTAACTCCGGCAATTTGTTTCCATCCGATCCGAGAATCGAATCCGCATCTTCCGGCGTCGCCCACTTTGAACAAATGCACGAGTGGCCAGCCTTCAAACCAGCATACGTGTATTTGCGGCTCCGGCAGAAGTTAAGGCATCGACTTATTTTCATCTTTGGGTCATTCAGCATAGAGTGATTGCCGTTCATTAACGTTTCGTTCCCGATTGTAGAAGTTTTGTAACAACCTTGGTATGCAGGCGCTGTGATGAAAACTTGTTAAATTACAATTGTTTTGGATCGGCTGTTAACTATCTTTCTCATGGGGCACGGTATATAAAAACGTCGTTTACATTTTTAGGGTTAAGCAGAAAACCAATTCAAGAATCTTCCCCTACTAGTTTATAAAGAATGCTATATAAAGAAGTTATACCCGATTAATTTGTTCGACTACATCTGACGAGTGGTATCCTCTTAGTAACAATTTCCAAATGAGTATTTTGCTAAGTCTCAATGATGGTAATTCCCCAATATTTGTACCCAAAATTTGGACAGGCTTTAAGTTTAGGTTGAAGATCCAAGGCTTCCTGAGGCAGATTTTGGAGTGGCACCCCTTTTTGTGATGTCAGTTCAAATACCATTTAAATATTATTTTTTAGAAAATAAAAATTAGAAAAAAATAGAAGTTTAATAAGCAATAACAATATGCAAATCTATAGAATTTTTAATTTACTTTGTGAGTTCCCAGAAGTTCGTATAGATTTACATTTGATACCACTTACGTCAATTGGTTTAAAACCAAACATGATTCCTATAGGTTTAATCTGATGGAAAATTCGAATTATATGTGACTTATGGGACAAGATGTTCTTACTTTTACAACTCGGAATATCACAGAGGTGAAATTGAAGTCGATCTCCAGATTGAATGAAACACCAAGGAAACACGCTATTGTTCGAGTTTCTGGGAAGAATTAATGTTGAGATTACATTTTAAGAATATTAAAAATTATTCTAAATGTTTTGCATATAATTCGGCAATAACCAAATTCCATGCAGAAATCTTTATTTATCGTTGTTGGCTGTGTAGTTTTTATCATAAACATACTTGGCACAATCTGTATAAAAATGGTTAAATGATAAAGATGTTTAAATGACAAGAGGCAGATTCCTCTTACCTGCAATAGTTCTCTGGAAGCCCCTCAAACTCAGGAATTCCCGTTTCGTTCCAGTTTACACAGGGAGTGAAATTACTACGGGTATTCAACGGTGATTCAACATGGCTCTGCACTCCCTGGTAATCCACACCATTGGCTGTGTAGCATTCTGTTTCTGAGAATCAATGATGATTAAAGCTACAATTAGTTTTAAACATAGTTGGCCTATGTTGGATTTTGGATGCTGAGACGGTCCAATAAAAACCTAAATATTTTTAGTAGAGTCTATATATGTATATATGTGTGTGTGTGTGTTTCTTTATTTGTATATATATGTACGCCTCTATTTGTATAACAAATATCAGTTATAATAAATATATTTTTTCGCTTTTCTCCATAAATACGTAAATATAAATAGTCTGACGATTAACCGTGTGTTAACGCCCTTTGCATTTTCCCATTCACGGGGATAAACATAAATACTCTACCGTCTACCCCATCCTATACATCATTTAATATTTCTTTCTTTACTGTTTGCGTGTAGTTAGCTAAGTTTATGGGGATTTTCGGGTTACGGATGGGTATTGGATGCAGCATAAAAATTATAGTTAAATCAAATTGCAAAATGACTAGGATTCATATTTTTTCGAAAGCCCTAATTTCGATAATTCATACCAAAACGTACCCATATCATGTTTTTGATATCTTAATGCACTCCGGTTCTAAATAAGGCAAACTCTCGAATTGACATTGCTAAATAATTAAATCCATTTTATGTATATAAAATTATGATTATACGGAATTTGGTGAATTATGGCTCTGAAAGTATAATTCATATTAAAGGTAGCAATTTTGTGAGATTTATGGTTGTAATACATAAAATTGCCACCATGACCTAATCCATAATTATGGTGTAGGATAAAGATGAAACTAACGATTTTGAGTCAGCAAATTAGAGATAGTATGATAGAATAATTACTATTGTTACGTACTTCGACGCTGAAGTAAAAGGTGGTGAAATAAGTGGTTTGTATAATGATAGGTCCCATGCATCTCCGTATGAACTACGGTAAACTTTTGACCGCAAAATATGATAATAACACGGTATTTATATAGCTTGATAAGGTGCTTAATAAGTGTCCGTCTTTTGACGTTTGTCTAAATTACGAGGCGTGATAATGTAAACGGAAGATAAGACTCCAAGAAATTGTTCTGCGAATTTTTCCGCGTTGGTACCGCGAAAAGCTGTTATGAGAAAGCGTTCAACAGATAATTAAAGTCCCGCCATTGATCTAACACCGCCATTGCAGCTCCGAGCCGCAGGCATTTTGGCATCGCCTGTAATCGCCTTCGTATATTCGACAACAACCACCGTGTCAAACGCGAACAATTTATATGACGTGATTTGAACCGACGTCTTTTTTTCGAACAATGTATCGTGTTTTCGATTTCAGCGAAACCCGAACTACGGGATTTAAGGTTATCTTTAAGCATTCGACCCCTTTCCACCTCACCCACAATCCCCATTCCAAGTAAAATGTTCCGATTGAATGGCGCAGAGTGATAAGATTATTTATTGATAAAAATAACTTGACTGAGCTGGGCTGAGCAGTTTTGGCTTAGCGTTAAATATTTACAAACTTTAAATAACTTTGTGTGGAACGAAAAAAATGCAAATAATTACTGGGAAGTCAGCAACGCAATTTAACTGTGAAAATCACTGCCCAGGTTCATTTATAATTTGCATAAACATTATTTTTACCATATGTAAACCATAATTTGTAGTGAAAAAATTTAAAATTAAATAAAACAAAATTAAACCATGTGTAAACTATATTTGTAGTGAAAAAAATTAGTTAAAATTAAATAAAACAAATTAAATAAAAACTCCCCTTGCTTAAATTTTCTATATATGAACTGAAACGACCCAATGCTATATTTCCTGCATTTTTTATATGTCAACTACCAACCTTGTGCACCTTTATCCTATATTATGATACATTCACCAGCAATTCTTGTTTTGATTTTTGCCCCACAAAATTGCTAATACATACCTTGTGCTAGCTAAAATAATTAATATTTAGACGTTACAATCAAATTTATCACTTAATATTTTCTTTAGTATCATACATTTTCCCTTGAATTTCTTATATACTTCTTAGTTTCATAATATTTATTACAACCAGTATTACAAAAATATTTTTTATTCTTACCTGCATCCGCATATATTACAGCAAAGATCAACACGTATTTTACCAGCAGCAATTTCATCATTTTTCTTCTTGTTTACACTTGCAATTCTATGTATTTAACTAAATATTCAACAGCTAAAAGAAAAAAGAAAATAAAGAACTTTTACACAAAGATTAATTATTTAAACTCCGGAATGCGTTGTTGCAATTTAAACTATATTTCGCATTGACAGTGTTTAAGCCACCGCATTCGTACTTGAAATGTCCATGTTTTAAAATGCCTCCTTTTACTACCTTTCTTAATCTGATTAAAACCTTAGAAATACACAAGTTGGTCGACCAGTTTTAAGCTAATAGAAATTTCATTGTCTGCATTTATAAAAAAAAAATGTTGTATCTAAGTTAGCCATTGGACTAGATGTTAATATGCAAGCACTGACGCGTTTCTGTGAAAAGTATAATTAATGTGGGTTTCCGGGTCTTGTTATTAAGCTTTATTTAATGAAACTTAATTTATGTTCCTATTAAGATGATAATCAATCAGATCGCTTCCCTGGTAACCTACCAAAGATTGCGTATTAGCACACATCACTTGATCAGCGGTGCTGGTCAACATGCTAACACCTGCTTCCCGCAGTGACTTCGACTGACAAAATATTTTCTCACCCTCGCTATTTAAAGTGCGTTGGATAATTGCTTTTTTCACGGCTTTTTTTATTGAAATTAATGGATTACCGACGGTCGCGGGATTTGCTTTTTTTAGTGTAATGGTTATGGCAATGTGGGCAATTTACCGAACCGTAAAACCCTCACTTGGCACTTAACCCTTTTACAATCTAACATGATAACATTTTGTTTATGCGTCAAACAACTTTTAAATGCGTACTAATCTAAACATTACATTGATCTTTGTAACAGGAGCCTGCAAACTTCTGTGTTTATTGATTGATCAGTCTAGATATATGCCGGTTGCGATAGAATGGTCTGGACTTTTCTCATTTGGCACTTATCTTCAAAGCTATACACCCTTACAACTATCGATTGATATCCGATCTGTGTATTAACATTTAAACAACAGTGTGCCAATATAAGTAATAATGGGTGACATTAACATGAAATACAGATCTGACCGGAACTAAAGTCTAACCTAAATATTTTGAATATCGCCGGAGGTGGTCCAGTATTATAGCTCACTAAATCGAAGAGTTTCTCGAAACCGCCGATAACTTGACTTCAATCACAACCTGTTTGTTTCTACTGTCCATATAGTTTTTATTGAAAAACGGCAATTTATAACTAAATTGATGGAACCACGGCAAAGTTTACGATGTCGACAATTTATAATAGATTTTACAAAAAAATGCTACTTTTAAGTGCAAACCTAGGTATAGCTCTATCTCGATATTGATATAAATTTTTTGTTTGGTTGTTTTTATAAATGTATCGGCGCCATGGTTTTTGACGTAGTTATACAGTTAAAAAAAGTCAGTGTGCGTTTTATTACCTCATGTACAAAGTATGTTATCACTAGATTGTATGCTACCAAGCCGAATACATATCACGAATCGCATAAAGTTCAGATATGTTCTGCAAAACATTAAAACTGTAAACAGACGCGTTCACAACGTGAACGATTTTATGCTAAATATTTAAAATATTAAAAACAATTTGAATATACAACCTTCAATATTCTTTATGCGAGTAATAAAACCTTGAACGCGGTATTTTGCTGGCTGATTAATAATATTTTATATTTATATTGATGGTAACCAAATAAAGAAGAAATGGTTAAACCCCTGCCGACGCTGTTTATTTAGAAATGTGCTGTAACTTTTCTTTCCTTTCGGTTCTTTCGAGTTTAACTAATTTGACATTCTAGGTTCAACTGTCTCGAGGACTCACGTAAGTTATCTCGACATTTTTTCTAGTACTCGAACATTACTGAGCTAGTGGTGTGTAGCGTAGACGATTGATGATACCAGCGCGCAAACCAAGGCGGTAATTAAACATGAACGCTGACGTAATGAATTAAGCGGATTACAAATCTCTCGGACAACGAATAACAAGAATGTTTGTTGGAACTTCTTCGATTTACCAAGTTAGTTCCAATATCGTTGCCTACATGGGTCCAATTAGAATTTGCCCTAAATGTTAGTCTGATTTTATACTAATTTTATACTACAGTCGAATACAGCAAATCCTTATAAGCTGAATCATTTATGTTTTTCGTGGATTATGTTTATGACTAAACTTCAACATATAAAAAACGTGTAATAGCGTGCGTAGCCCAATTTGATCAATGAATCATCAAAATGCCGTCTTTAAGAGGATTTCCTGCTGCAAATGCGTTACGTGAGCTTCGTCAGGGGAAGCAGTTAGACAGATTATTTGTAACCGGAACTCGAATTGACGTAAACGTTATTAAAGCACATGAGCTGTTTTCAAGTTTCACTATTCTAATTCAAAAAAGGCAAGGCGAGATGCTATGTGGTTAAGGATATGACGTTTCAATCTTCTCCAAAGATATTTGATTATATTTTAATGTGAAATTCTCGCCTACTGCCTTTCTTTCTATTTCTAGTCTTTATACCCCTCAATACATTATTTTTGTCTTTCAGGATATATAACAAAGGCCTTTTAGGGGTAAATATCTGAAATCGGTATCACGCATAAAATATGCGTCTGATGTCATGTCTACTATGAAATATTACCACGTGTTAACCATCACCATCGTTTAGAAAAAAAACTATTTTAGACTTCATTCGACATTTCTGTTGGCATAATTAATCAGTTTCAAGGTGAGCAAGCTAAACTGATTATCAATCTTATGTATCAAGTAAATTCGTGTCGGTAATAGCACACAAAAACAACAACAACAGAACCTTTATAAACAGTAACAAAATATAGTATAGTAAAAGTCATTGGACTTAAAACTATTAAAAAGAGAATGTGGATTTGATGGGCAAAGGACAATTCAAAATACAATAACAAATCGCATCTCTTTTTTTTATTTTTGGTGAAAAATCGAAGAAACGGGCAACTGTTCTTCACCACACAAAGGTTACGTTAGAAGTGACATCACTTAATTATTTTGTTTACTCCAGATGCTTTAAATATTACTTTACTGAGAATGAATAATTGTCTGACATTAAACGTAATAAAATTGTCATATATCGCATTAAGTCCAAAATGCACATCATTATGTAGATTGTGTGAGATGGAAAGTTAACTAACGACTGCAACACATTATAATATTAACAGTGCGACATTCTGTTTAAAATAAACAATAAAAACAAAAAAGTTGTTGCTTTTTAAAACGAAATCTTGAGTGGTCATACTTTTAACCCTATACATACCTAATCACTATGATAATGTATACATTGGAATATATAAAAAAATCACAATATTAAAAAAAAATGTTACTACATTTAAACGATATACTGGCATACAAATACAATGCAAATGAGAAATTCGTAAAGAAATTGAACCGTCCGTCGTTCACCGTCATATGTAATTCTAATTGTGATCGGGTCATCAGAAACACTCTCTGCAATCAACTTGTGTGATTGTTACCTATCGTTACCTTACGAACTTACCTTACCTTGCGTTCAACTCATTATTCTCCCTATCTCTCCAATGCAAAATGGCCTCACCAAAACGACTGTCACTCAAAATCCTGACATGGGAAGTCTTAGATTTTTTTACAATTTAAAATTGAAGCTTGGATCTGCAACCTTAACTGAAAACCCTACGAAATTTTTACGAAATTTTGAGCCCATACCCCTTCGTACATCGGCAACTTTTTCCCAACAAAACAGATAGCAGATGCACAATTAACACTTTTATTTCACAAAGCACTGCTCCACTATTACAAAAGTTTACAGCTAAATGAGAACATCGACGCGCAGCCTGGCACATGCTGCTTTCAACTAAACCAACATTGGGGAATCACCACCCTTGTTACTCAGCAAAACACTCGTTTAAAAACAATGACCAAGGGAGACTACCGCTCGTCACATCCTGCCGTTCATAGAGGTCTTAATTGGTAGAACGCCATCTATACCCTGAATCCGTTCTTTCGATGTAGGAAAAATACATTGTCCACCAAGGACAGTCAAAAAGACGCAAATATCTGTCCACTTTTTAATTTTGCATATTTCACAGCCAAGACTTTTATTGGAAATGAAATATTTTGCTAAGCAAGTAATATTAAATATAATGGTTTTATACCATTTTCACAATCTCTCGACATTGGGCCGGAAACTCTGCTTTAAAAGTTTCGGTCAGCGGAAAGACTAGTTTGTGTACTTCAATTAAAAGACTAGCCTACATGCGGTTGGCAAAACAAATTTGTGTGCAATCTCAATCAAAATTTAAAGCTATTCGAGACATCCTGACATACTCATTAGGATTAAAAAAAAATGACACGGTCCTTTATACTAAAAAAAGAAAATTAACTAAAATAACCCAGTTTTCCTAAATACAAAAAAATATAAAGCAAAAGCATTTTTTTGCGTATATGAAACAGCAATACGACTGACATGTAGCGATAGAAAAAAAATACCAACAAAAATAACGCAGGCGCATCACAGCTTCTTCAAACCTTCCCCGGTTAACCCCAAGAAATTCAATTCCACCAAAACTACACAATGTAAAACATGCTAAGTGGGGATAGGTAAATTTTGAGGTTCCTGATTGCAGAAATATATAATGTACTGTCAAAATGGATTTTACAACTGGTTGTGGTAAATAGTTTTAATTCTATATGCAAATTTAAACTGCGAATTCCTGTTGGGCCATAATAATATAGTAGTAACCTCACTCGGTTAAATGACACTGCCCTTTACATACACCGTCATTTGAACTTGAAACATGATTGTTATTTCCGAAAAAACATCGGCGGTTAAATTTTATCTTTAATGAAAATAGCTTAATGGTTCTCACTTTTGGTTCTATTTTTTAGTTGTTTGATTGTGACTTTAAATATGACGTTTTCGTTTTAAAACGTTATACTTTCTATACTTTTCTCTTTTGGCCCTCTCCTTAAACCGATCCTAAATAAGCTACTGTCAAACAATATTAATAATCATAAAGCACGACCATTATTGGATTCAAAATTTTATTTGTCCGCTCCAATATAAATTGTATGACTATTTAAATTTATTAGATTTCGGTAAAATTTTGAATAATGCAACTACTTTCAGCTCAAATTAGATTGTAATGTACAAGATTAATGTATTAGATTAAACCATAGAAGAGCTCTATCTTAGACTTTAACTGGGCCATTGCAGTACAGTAACATTAAAAAATGTTGTGAAAAAATAATTTTGGAACTTGATAGATTTAAAGATTCTACAAAATTGTCAGCAAATTACACGGTTTTGACACCTAATTATATCACCACTGCTGTGTAGACCACATAATATGAAATTTGTCACGATAGTATATAATACTTTGGCATTGTAGTATAATATAGACAAAGAAATCGCTAAAGAACATTTTAATTAAACTACATTTTATACTACAGCATTGTATATGACAACTTTAAATACTTAATTTTACAAGAATTGCATTATGATACAAACTGTTGATTGTTATTACATCCATTTTTAAAACACATTATACAGTCCACACATGGCGCATGCGGTGATTAGAGTACAGCTTTGGCAGATAGTCAACTGGACATGAACTCCATGGCCATAAGTTTTTCTCCAAACAATTCCTCAGCAGTTTCATCCATTTTCGAACGGGCAAAGTCAGAAATGCTCAGTCCAGTCACAGCAGTAAATGCTCCGCCAGGCTATGAAATAGGATTGAATATACATGTTTATCCGTGTGAGTGGGAAAAAAGTAAGAATCATAGCGATCACACGGAATGGTATTCTTAGATTACCTTAGGAGTAGGCAAGGGCGCGTTTTCACATGGAAGTCCATCAGAATAACTCACGACTAATGTCAGATTTAGTTATTGTAGTGTGGTATATATGATTTGGACATTTCTTTAGTTTTAGAAAAACATTTATCACAATAGAAACAGTTTGCAATCGTTCGACAGAAAGGTGATGTACTATCCTTTTTTGTATCAAATTATTTTTTGACTTATAAGCATTTAACCTAGAAAACCTGTAAATGTCGCATGTACTCGGTCTACCTTCAATATTTATTACTCACCGCAATCCTCACAGGAACACTGTAAATAATACCCTCCTTTATCCCGTAGTTGGAGCCATTTGAATATATGCCCATAGATGTCCATTTATCACCTTTTGTACCAAAGTGCCAGTCACGAACGTGATCGCAAATTGCTTTGGCCGCTGACATTGCACTTGACAGTTTCCGGGCGGCAATCACAGCCCCTCCTCGCTTTTGAACAGTCTGAAAAAGTTTCAGGGTGTGGGAAATTACTTAATCCTAAATAAATAATTAAAAATTGTGCTCCTATTTAAGCCATAAGTAACATTCCTGAAAGTTTCAATTAGGACACAAATCACACAATGCCTTTCTCGGTCATCTTAAATTGATAGGTTAATCAAAATCTATAACCTGTATTTGGTGAGTCTCTCATTTTTTAAGAGACTAACCAAACCAGCTCTCCATATTTTAAAAGCAGTCCATACTCCATGATAAAGCATATTACAAAAGGAGCCGCTTTTTATGACCACAGATAATATATTTAGACTTATTAGACTTCCACAGACGGTATTTAGACTTCATGTAGCTTACAGCGTACTTTCCAGACACGGTTATTTTGAATCTACATCTTGTAAATTCGAATTTTAAATGATCATCAATTTTAAATTCTTAAAATCATAATAATTTAAATTGACACATCGCTGAAACGATTTCACAATTGAGTAAGTAATCAGCCAAACTTACTGTAATGAATTCCCCGTTTAACCAGTTATCATCCTTGACACAACTGACAACACTAGACTCTGTGTCTCCACATTTAACAGAAGCGTGTGCAACGTCAGGGTATTGGGTGGAGGAATGATTGCCCCAAATAATGACGTTCGAAACACAGTCATTGGACACCCCAAGTCGAGCAGCAATCTATGGTGAAGTAAAAATGCTTGCTTGATAAAGTTGGAAAGAATTATTATTATGCAGCTTGGTCGTAGTTAAAAAACAAACAAACATTCAAGACAGAGGAGGCGTCATAGCTGAAAAAGTTTGTTCAATATTTGACAATGAATCTGATATGGTTAAACACAGTTTACGAAGCAAGTTCTAAAAAGTACCAATATTTAAATTAAATAGAAATTGGATTAAAAGTAAATACACGTCACTACACTAAACTGGAAATTTAAGGATAAGGATATTCTTGTTTTTGTCTGGGAGAGGGAAAAATGCAATGATGGAGAAATTGATAATATTCAACCCAGTACTCCACCGAGTTTAGGTGAAGTCTGATAAGTGTATTGCCCAAGGACACAGCCTGTTTAACCAGTTTCGCCAGTTTAACCAAACTTCTTGATTGTTGTAAGGGTGACATGATTTTTGCCAACTGTTTTAACTTAATTTAACTATAAATATAATCGAACAAAAATATAGAAAACCATTTTGGCACCTGAGACTGTGCCCGGTTTTGATCCAACCTGGTCAAACAAGTGAAGTTATCTTTCGGGATGCTAGGCGCAGCTGTGAGTGCGATGAGACAATTTGTGTTGGCTGGATTGCCGACCACTAGAACCTGAAAATGCATGGGTTTATTAATTTAACGATGCACAAAAATAAATACAGTTTAGTAAAACAAAAAATGCTCCAACCCCATTCTCAATTTCACGACCACATATTATTTTAATTTTATTTTTCCATAATGTGCTACGACTGTTTTGCCATTTTTCTCCTGCTTTGGTTCCATTATATTACAACTGTGTATGGGTTCAGTTAAATTATTACTTTTTTAAATATGCAAAAAAACAAAAAAAGGAGATAAAATAATTATGTTTTAAGTTTTCTTGTTTCGCAATCTCCACCTTTTCCATTATTGTTTGTCATCAAGAAAATGCCATTAATTGGGATTTCACTACTATTTTTACGTTCGCAAAAACAATAAAAATAAATTTGTAGTCAAGGGTTCATGTCCAACCCTCTGTAAAAAATTGTCTGCTACCATTTAAATATGTATTTTTCAAAGCTTGTCAATAATTATGCCAAAAAAGGCGACAATTTATTCTCAGGCAGTTTTCCAACCATGTTGCCCATTGCATTACTCAACTTTCCCAAAAAATTGCAGCAGTTTAATATGACCAATTAAACTTGGGTAGAAATTAGAACAGTGTGAACATTATTGTTAAATCTGATTCTGACTGTTTTTTACCACTAAGTGTGATTTTCATCTTGGCATTAAACAGTTTAACAAAATTTCTGTGGTTGGCCAGGGTGATGCTAACTATTAAACTTATCGGAAGGGTGTTGTAAGCCTAAGATTTTTTTTTATATTTATATATCCAATAAATGTTACCCTTCACCTCTTAAAGTCTAAACTAAATTGTTGTCTGTTTTTTAAGGCATCAAAGTAGAACGACCATTCGTATATTCGGGGTTGGATTTCCGGGGATTATCCGCAAAACTGGACAATCTACAATCCAGAAAATCTAAAAAATCAAAAATCTACAATGCAGAAAATCTCGCTGCAACCAAATCCTAAAGAAGCCCAAGGTTTGTGAACCAATTCTAAAAGGAAATTAATTGATCCTAAAGTCGCACACCAATTCCGATGAAATCCAGGAAGTCATGTCAACCAATTCTGAACAACTGATTAAAATAATGTTGTTGAAATATTATGATTTAAGTTGTATTTTCGAATTCATGCTTTAGAAATGTTTTTGATAAGCCAAAAGTGATTATTTACTAGGGAAGCCATTTGATTTTATATGAAGAAAGATAACATACAGTAAATAATCATAATCAGTTTTAAAAATAGTCGTGGCTAACATGTGGTTGACACTATTCAGCATTAACAAATCCTCATCATTGCGAACGTTTGTTATTATACACATGGCGTGTCTGAATACTGAAGTCTTCAATACTTACACAGCATCATAATGTAAGATTGCTATAATTTCAGTTGTAAATTTTATTTGTGTTAGTTGCATGACAGCTTTACTCGCGTGAGCTTTCCCAGGCAAGTGAATTCTTACCCGCCCGAATTACTTCCGATACTGTATAGGCCTACTGTATGCTGTAAATTTGATGGATTTTTGAAACCATATCCAGTCGATTACTTCCGATACTGTGTTTAACTAACTGATAAAAAAAGAGTTACATTTTGATTTCCTTATTATCCTTTATGGTTGGACTGGGTTGTCTGAGTCACCCTATCCATTCCTATTCTGATACATAAATGTGTATATGTATTTTTTTTGTGTGAACTGTAAATAACAAAGCCCAAATGAAATATGTGAACTTGAGCATTGGATTGCCTTTTATTAATATTTAAGCACTTGCACTCATATAAACAACTGCGGTAGTATGGGAACCACCTGAGCTTCTAATCCCTCTTTAATTTTGATAAACAACTTAAATTTCACATTCAAAACTAACCTTTACAGTTTTTTTAGCAAATTTGTCTAAAGCTTGTCCTTGCTCCTTAAAGATCTTGGCATTGGCTTTGAGCAAGTCCTTCCTTTCCATGCCTTGTCTGCGTGGCATGGCTCCAACCAGGATAGCGTAGTCGATATCGGCAAAAGCCTCTTCCACAGTAGTGGTTGATATGACCTCTAAGAAATATTTGTGTTACATACACACGTGTTAAGTTTACTTCATAGATTTGCTGATAGATTGTTACTCGAAGCGCAACTGACAAACCTTACATTTTAAAAGCAAAAAAAAACATTTAAGGATTATTTTAGAAAATAAACATTTCTTAACTTCTTTATAACTTTTTGCCATTTATCAGTGTTAAAAATTAAAAGTCAGTTTTACATTTTTTAGGAATGTTAAGCCATTAACAAATGTAGGTAACCCAATGCCATTAAACAAGAGCAAACAACTTACTTTTAAGACTAGGTAGTGCACAGTCCTGCAGTTCCATTACAACTCCTTCCAATACACCAGCCATGGGTGCAATATCCAGCATAACAAGGGTGACGGACTAGAATAATTAATTTTGAACTTGAAAGGAATACATACAACGGTAATATCTGGGCATAACCATAAAGTTTTAAAAGTTTGTGAGTTTCCATGCTATATTTAAACCGCTATGCAGATTTAATCATGATTTGCATTGGCAGGCTAGAATCTTAACTATATGGCACTACAGCTGTAAAAAGTAGAATATTTGACTACTTTAGAATAGTAAGAAAACACAAATAATATTAAATTCTACACATTTATATTATATAAAATTCTTATCATATATAGCACATTTTAGGATGGCAGTTGTCTGTTGAAAGTTGACTGTGTACAAAGGAGGCAACACTAAAAGGAGGGAAAGTGCTCACTAAAACTATGGAAACTAATTTCAACCTTAACCTAAACACTAATTTAAACCCCAGAACCAACTAACCCTAAGACCAACTGCAACTTAAAAACTAATTCTAATGCCCAAATCTTTATTTTAGTGTGCAGTGTCCCGCATTCCCTCTGTCCTTCTTTCCCTCCTTTTAGTTTTTTTCCTGTGCAAGGACAAACCCAGAAAGTTTTTAACGATACCCCTACCAGATTTCCTTTCATTTGCTGACAAACAAACACAAATTACTACTTTATTATCACCGGACTTTTGTCCCTCAAATTAATAGTAATTGAATACAAACCTGGTCTTTCCCAAAGACATCTCCATTAGCAATTGAATACAACAAGGAGTAAGCAATCTGCCCTGCGGCTCCTGTCACCAGAACTTTCAAATCTGACTAAAAAGGAGGTAAAGGTACGGAATCCATAAATAAGATAGGATATTCATGTTTATCACGTGAATGGGAAAACCTAGGGGATTAACACACAGGCAATCTTCAGATGACCTCTCGCCCATCGTCGGGTTACCGGAGCTATTGCGGTGTGTTATGTATGATTTACATGTTTCTTTAATGTAGTAGAACTCATTAAGCCGCTGGGTTCAGGCAATGTCTGTAAAGTGCCTTGCTCTTGGACACAGCCGACTAGCTAGCGACCAGTATCGAACCAGCAACCATTCGGTTGAAAGGCGACATACTTAACCACAAGACTAACATGTGAGAAATAATCACTTAACTTTAATAAATCTAGCAGTATAGGTATATAATTTATTTAAAAAGACACTTACCATAATTAATTTAAAGTTTTTTGTGCTAAAACTAAATTGTAAGAAAAAGTTGGTGATCTAATTTTCTATAATGTAAAAAAGTATTATTTTATTACACACTAACCTACATAAACATAAGACACATGAAACTATTCCCATTGTAGGAAACAACAATTATTGTGATCTGGCAGTGGCACAAATAGAGGTGAACGCTGGTTTCTAACCTTATTTTTATCAAGTATACTTTTGTCAGGGGAATATAAGTGTCTGACAAAAATTTGGTTTTACTTTGCTCATCAAAAGGTACAAACCGAAAAATTACTGTTATTTAGAGTTCGTTAAAATTCTAATATAATAACTGCTTGTAAAGTCACAGTCTAGTCTCTGTTATACCGACTAAACTATTGAATAGCAACGTTTTGCAAGTGCAAGGAGATCGCCTTTCTTGACATACTGCTTTGGAGATTATCTTTGGGCTAATAGGTGACTCATTAACCCACCAAGCTATTTTGGGGACATTTCAAATTTCTTACGACTTTAAATATATATCGGTGCACAATACAAAGTGAATTAAAACGACGTTCCAAAAGTATCTTCTGTGAAGACAAAACGGCGCAATAAATCTTTATGCAATTAAGGTGTTGTCTTGGACTATTTCTTAAGGTATTCGCCGAGGCATATTTAAGCCTACTTCTACTCTGTTGAACCCTAGATGATATCACGAAGATAAGCGACCGTGAGTCCAACGCAAGGTTAGCGACCATGAGCCCGACGCATGATGCTATCAAACAGAGCAAATTTGTTCACGCGGAACGACAAATTCTTTTTTCACAGAGACCGATACCAGGCATAGCACATATTAGTACTCTATGATAGCACTGTACATGGTGATGCGACTTCAACTTCTTGTTTACTTAGGTTAGGATAGGATATTCATCTTTATCCCCGTGAATGGGAAAACCAAGGGGGTTAACACACGGGCAATCGTCAGATCACGTCGCGCCCATCGTCGGGTTACCGGAGCTATTGCAGTGTGTTATATATGATAGACACGTTCCTTCAATTTGGTAGAACCCATTAATCCGCTGGGTTCAGACAATGTCCGTAAAGTGCCTTGACCAAGGACACAACCGACTAGCTACTTATTTTTGGTGACGTAATATTCGGGTCACGCATGAGCAACACTTCATTCTGAGTTGCTCTTTCTATATTTTAGCATTATACAGTTTGTGCAAAATGCAGTTCTTGAGATTTTATTTGTGACATGAATATATTGCACACAGTTTGTTTGAAATTAACTACAGTTGATTTATATCAAAACAAAAAGCAGTAATTAGAAATCAATATTATGGGTGGTATTTTGTGTCTTTTTGTCGGTCATGACAGTCCCGGAATAGGATATATGATAGGCCTATGTATCCCCGTGAATGAGAAAACGCAACAGGGGTTTGGAATTAACACACTGGCAATTGTCAAATCAGCTCGCTCCCACTGTCGGGATACCGTAGCTATTACAGTGTAGGCCTATTGTTTATGATTTAGTGGTTCCTTTAATTTAGTAAAACCCTAAAAATGGTTCAGGCGTCTATGTCCTTGGGTCATTGATTCACTGGGTTAGGACAATGTTCGTTAAGTGCTTTGTCCAAGGACACAACCAACTAGCTAGTAACCTTTGGCTGAAAGGCGACGCACTAAACCACCAGACTAACCCATCGGACGAATATATATATATATATGACAAAAATCGATTAAAAGAAGCAGGGATGGTTGCCTTCCACTACACAACAATTAGCGGCAACGATATTCCATGGAAACATTACAGGTATGCCGCCTTAGTTTTGACACCAAAATTAAATTAGAAAGCCAAATGCAGATAATGAAAAAACACATATTAAAATGTGCTTTATGTATCGTCTCAGCTGTAGCGTAAAATTACTAAGAAAATTTTTTCACAGTTACATTAACATAACGTAGCCTAAACAATGTTTTAGGTGGACCTTTATTTTTTTATTGTACTATTGATGTATTTGCCCAATGGTTTTGGCGGTAATAAATTGAAAATTTACAGAGACCCGAAGCAGATATTTGTATATTGGAATGCTGAACCCGCGGGTGCTTGGGGGAGGGACAGCTTAACCGAATTTGACAACTTCTTTAATTGGACGTGGACGTACAAACGGACCGCTGATGCACTTCGAGGTTATGGAACCCGAGGCGGAGTGCTAGCTGCTGTGAAAAGAGGGAAGCTTGTAGTGGACGAGATTGTGAAATCAAAGGGAACGGTAGCGCCTATCCTTTTGCATGCATTTACTAAATTTCGTTTCTGATTTCGTTTCTAAAAGCCGATTTTCGTTTCTAATTTGCGATTTTTGTTTCTGGAAACAATTTTTTTTTTTAGAAACATAAATTTTGTTTCTTTATTTCGTTTCTACCACTAGATGATGACGGTGAGCACAAAATGCGATACCTCGGAAAATTTATTTCTGAAAACAAAATAATCGTTTCTAAAAAAACTCTTGGTTAAAATAAATATACCGGTCAATGAAAAGAAGTTAAATACAGCTTAAGCACATGCACAATACTGTATTTGTTATATTCATTTAAAAATAAATAATGTATAAGCCTACCATATTGAAAATAACACACTGATTAGTATTTTTCAAGGGCGGTAAAAGAAACAAATGGCATTATAGAGTGATTTAAATGTATACAATCGATAAATAGGAATACAATTACCCATAAATATTAAATAATTTAGATTAAGTTTAGAGATAAGTGACAGGTAAATATAAATGAACAAACTGTCGTAAAATAACATAAAAACGAATTTTTTTTTGTTATCGCTCCTAGAAACAAAATTTTCGTTTCTCGGCTAACATTTTCGTTTCTAGAAACAAAAATTTTGTTTCCTAAAGGAATTTAGGGTTAGCATTTCCCAAAGTTCTATGATTATATGATTAGTTTAGCTGACGCAATATCACACTAATTTCGACTAAAAGAATTGCGTGTTCAGTTAATAAATGTAGTTGGATATTTCAAACTAAGATAATGTATTTGTTCTGTTTATTTAAATGAAACATAAATGCATAAACATACAACATTGAAAATACTACACTGGTTAGTAATTTTTACGGGCGGTAATAGAAACAAATGGTATTAAAGAGTGATTTAAATGTGTGCAACCGTTAAACATTAAAACAACTACCCATAAATAATAATTTTAATTTAGAATAACATTAGAGAGAAGTGTCCGGTAAATATACATGAACAAACTGTCGTAAAATAACATAAAAACGAAACTTTTTATTATCGCTTCTAGAAACAAAATTTTCGTTTCTGGAAACAAAGTTTTCGCTTATGGAAATAAAATTTTTGTTTCTCGGCTAAAATTTTCGTTTCTAGAAACAAAAATTGTGTTTCACAAATGAATTTAGGGTTTTCATTTTCCAAAGTTCTATGATTATATGATTCGTTAAGCTGACGCAATACCACAACAATTTCGAGTGAAAGAGATTGCGTGTCCAGTTAATAAATGTAGTTGGACCTTTTATGCTAAGATATTGTTTTTTTTAACAATTTATTAAAAATTAAGGTATAAACCCACAGCACTGAAAATAGCACACTGGTTATAGTACTTTTCACGGGCGGCAATAGAAACAAACGGGATTAAAGAGTGATTTAAATGTGTGCAACCGATAAAAATTAAAACAACTAGCCACAATAAAGATTTTATTTAGATTAACAATAGAGAGGAGTGTCAGGTATATATTAATAAATAAAATTCCGCAAAACTAACATAAAAACGAAAATTTTCGTTATCGCTCCTGGAAACAAAATTTTCGTTTCTGGAGACGAAATTTTCGTTTCTCGGCTAAAATTTTCGTTTCTAGAAACAAAAATTTTGTTTCCTAAAGGAATTTAGGGTTAGCATTTCCTAAAGTTCTATGATTATATGATTAGTTTAGCTGACGCAATACCACACTAATTTCGAGTAAAAGAATTGCGTGTACAGTTAATAAATGTAGTTGGAACTTTTAAACTAAGATAATGTATTTGTTCTGTTTATTTAAATGAAACATAAACGCATAAACATACAACAATGAAAATACTACACTGGTTAGTACTTTTTACGGGCGGTAATAGAAACAAACGGGATTGAAGAGTGATTTAAATGTGTTCAACCGATAAACATTAAAACAACTAGCCATAAATAATAATTTTATTTAGATTAACAATAGAGAGGAGTGTCAGGTATATATTAATAAACAAAATATCGCAAAAATAAAAAAAAGGAAAATTTTCATTATCGCTTCTAGAAACAAAATTTTCGTTTCTGGAAACGAAATTTTCGTTTCTTGGGTAACATTTTCGTTTCTGGAAACAAAAATTGTGTTTCCTAAATGAATTTAGGGTTTTTATTTTCCTAAGTTCTATGATTATATGATTCGTTTAGCTGACGCAATACCACACTAATTCGAGTAAAAGAATT
>CH002950.1:240260-258677 GCA_000149265.1 Ciona savignyi
TTCACGGGCGGCAATAGAAACAAACGGGACTAAAGAGTGGTTTAAATGTGTGCAACCGATAAAAATTAAAACAACTAGCCATAAATAAAGATTTTATTTAGATTAACATAAGAGAAAAGTGTCAGGTATACATTAATAAACAAAATTCCGCAAAACTAACATAAAAACGAAAATTTTCGTTATCGCTCCTAGAAACAAAATTTTCGTTTCTGGAAACGAAATTTTCGTTTCTCGGCTAAAATTTTCGTTTCTAGAAACAAAAATTTTGTTTCCTTAAGGAATTTAGGGTTAGCATTTCCCAAACTTCTATGATTATATGATTAGTTTAGCTGACGCAATACCACACTAATTTCGAGTAAAAGAATTGCGTGTACAGTTAATAAATGTAGTTGGAACTTTCAAACTAAGATAATGTATTTGTTCTGTTTATTTAAATGAAACATAAACGCATAAACATACAACATTGAAAATACTACACTGGTTAGTACTTTTTACGGGCGGTAATAAAAACAAACGGGATTGAAGAGTGATTTAAATGTGTTCAACCGATAAACATTAAAACAACTAGCCATAAATAATAATTTTATTTAGATTAACAATAGAGAGGAGTGTCAGGTATACATTAATAAACAAAATTCCGCAAAACTAACATAAAAACGAAAATTTTCGTTATCGCTCCTAGAAACAAAATTTTCGTTTCTCGGCTAAAATTTTCGTTTCTAGAAACAAAAAATCGTTTCTAGAAACAAAAATTTTGTTTCCTTAAGGAATTTAGGGTTAGCATTTCCCAAACTTCTATGATTATGTGATTAGTTTAGCTGACGCAATACCACACTAATTTCGAGTAAAAGAATTGCGTGTACAGTTAATAAATGTAGTTGGAACTTTCAAACTAAGATAATGTATTTGTTCTGTTTATTTAAATGAAACATAAACGCATAAACATACAACATTGAAAATACTACACTGGTTAGTACTTTTTACGGGCGGCAATAGAAACAAACGGGACTAAAGAGTGATTTAAATGTGTGCAACCGATAAAAATTAAAACAACTAGCCATAAATAAAGATTTTATTTAGATTAACATAAGAGAAAAGTGTCAGGTATACATTAATAAACAAAATTCCGCAAAACTAACATAAAAACGAAAATTTTCGTTATCGCTCCTAGAAACAAAATTTTCGTTTCTGGAAACGAAATTTTCGTTTCTCGGCTAAAATTTTCGTTTCTAGAAACAAAAATTTTGTTTCCTTAAGGAATTTAGGGTTAGCATTTCCCAAACTTCTATGATTATATGATTAGTTTAGCTGACGCAATACCACACTAATTTCGAGTAAAAGAATTGCGTGTACAGTTAATAAATGTAGTTGGAACTTTCAAACTAAGATAATGTATTTGTTCTGTTTATTTAAATGAAACATAAACGCATAAACATACAACATTGAAAATACTACACTGGTTAGTACTTTTTACGGGCGGTAATAGAAACAAACGGGATTGAAGAGTGATTTAAATGTGTTCAACCGATAAACATTAAAACAACTAGCCATAAATAATAATTTTATTTAGATTAACAATAGAGAGTAGTGTCAGGTATATATTAATAAACAAAATATCGCAAAAATAAAATAAAAACAAAAATTTTCATTATCGCTTCTAGAAACAAAATTTTCGTTTCTGGAAACGAAATTTTCGTTTCTCGGGTAACATTTTCGTTTCTGGAAACAAAAATTGTGTTTCCTAAATGAATTTAGGGTTTTTATTTTCCTAAGTTCTATGATTATATGATTCGATTAGCTGACGCAATACCACACTAATTTCGAGTAAAAGAATTGCGTGTTCAGTTAATAAATGTAGTTGGAACTTTCAAACTAAGATAATGTATTTGTTCTGTTTATTTAAATGAAACATAAATGCATAAACATACAACATTGAAAATACTACACTGGTTAGTAATTTTTACGGGCGGTAATAGAAACAAATGGTATTAAAGAGTGATTTAAATGTGTGCAACCGTTAAACATTTAAACAACTACCCATAAATGATGATTTTAATTTAGAATAACATTAGAGAGAAGTGTCCGGTAAATATACATGAACAAACTGTCGTAAAATAACATAAAAACGAAACTTTTTATTATCGCTTCTAGAAACAAAATTTTCGTTTCTGGAAACAAAGTTTTCGCTTATGGAAACAAAATTTTCGTTTCTCAGCTAAAATTTTCGTTTCTAGAAACAAAAATTGTGTTTCACAAATGAATTTAGGGTTTTCATTTTCCAAAGTTCTATGATTATATGATTCGTTAAGCTGACGCAATACCACAACAATTTCAAGTGAAAGAGATTGCGTGTCCAGTTAATAAATGTAGTTGGACCTTTTATGCTAAGATATTGTTTTTTTTAACAATTTATTAAAAATTAAGGTATAAACCCACAGCACTGAAAATACTACACTGGTTAGTACTTTTCACGGGCGGCAATAGAAACAAACGGGATTAAAGAGTGATTTAAATGTGTGCAACCGATAAAAATTAAAACAACTAGCCATAAATAAAGATTTTATTTAGATTAACATAAGAGAAAAGTGTCAGGTATATATTAATAAACAAAATATCGCAAAAATAAAATAAAAACGAAAATTTTCGTTATCGCTCCTAGAAACAAAATTTTCGTTTCTGGAAACGAAATTTTTGTTTCTCGGCTAAAATTTTCGTTTCTGGAAACAAAATTTTCGTTTCTAGAAACAAAAATTGTGTTTCTTAAGTGAATTTTGGGTTAACACTTTTCCAAGTTTTATGATTATATGAGTAATTTAGCCGACGCAATACCACAACAATTTCGGTTGAAAAAGATTGCGTGTGCAGTTAATAAATGTAGTTGAACCTTTTATACTAAGATAATGTATTTGATCCATTTATTTAAAAAATATTAAATAGCGTTTTATTTATATGAATTTAGTTAGGACGGGCATAGATCCAATTACGCATTAAGCAGCGGTGATCTGATTAATTATTTCGAAGAACAAATTCTTGTAAACAACAATAAATCAGGGATCTTTTAAATGTGGAACTTTTAGTTGCGCGACATGCGTGTGGTGTGCCCCCCGAAGTTTAGAAACAAGGTTTACTTTTTGGCTTGAATTGTTAGAGACCTCACGATTTATATTAAAGAAATAACAGTTTATTCTCCGTTATTATTATCGTGAGCTGACCGCGTTCGCACGAGTCCTCAAAAAGATAAGCGCGTCTCCTACCGGTGCACCAGGGCCAAAAATCTTTACATAAACGCTTAGGCCACGATTGCTTAATGTACTTAAAGAAAAAGGTTAGCTTTTCCAACTCTCACATACCACAAAAATTTCGAGTCAAAGATATTGCGCGTGCAGTTAATAAATGTGGTTGGGCCTTGTTATACTAAGATTTTTTTTTATTTAAATAACTACTAAATGTATTAACCTACAATATTGTAAATAACACATTGATTAGAACTTTTCACGGGCGGTAATAGAAAGAAATGTAATTAAAGAGTGATATAAATGTGTGCAACCGATCAACATTAAAACAGCTAGTCATAAAAATGAGTTTAGCTTAGATTGACATATAAATTTGCTCGCAAAAAATAAACCTTATAGCTTGTTTGGTTTTTAAACGCGCGCCACAAACGCACCCACACTATACGTCAAATTATCAATATGTTCGGTTTGGGTTGACATGAAACAGCTTGGATATACCTAAATCGACGATTTATTGTAGTAAGTACATGAAAATTGGTAGATAGGTGGATAACACAATTATAAATTCACTTCCAAAAATAAACCTTATATCTTGTTTGGTTTTCAAACGCACGCCATGAACGCACCAACACTATACGTCAAATTATCAATATGTTCGGTTTGGGTTGAAATGAAACAGCTTGGATATAGCTAAATATACGATTTGTTATAGTAAGTACTTGGAAATAGGTAGATGGGTGAATTACACATTTATAAACTTGCTCCCAAAAAATAAACCTTATATCTCGTTTGGTTTTCAAACGCGCGCCATTCACTCACCCACACTACGTCAAATTATCAATATGTTCGCTTTGGGTTGAAATGAAACAGCTTGGATATAGCTAAATCGACGATTTGTTATAGTAAGTACATGAAAATTGGTAGATGAGTGGATAACACATTTATAAATTTGCTCCCAAAAATAAACCTTATATATTTTTTTGGTTTTCAAACGCGCGCCATGAACGCACCCACACTATACGTCAAATTATCAATATGTTCGGTTTGGGTTGACATGAAACAGCCTTGATATACCTAAATCGACGATTTATTGTAGTAAGTACATGAAAATTGGTAGATAAGTGGATAACACATTCATAAATTTACTCCCAACAGATAAACCTTATATCTTCTTTAGTTTTCAAACGCGCGCCATGAACGCACTCACACTAAACGTCATATTATCAATATGTTCGGTTTGGGTTGACGTGAAACAGCTTGGATATACCTAAATCGACGATTTCTTATAGTTAGTAGATGGAAATTGGTAGATTACATACTCGTAAATTTGCTCACAAAATATAAACCTTATATCTCGTTTGGTTTTTAAACGCGCGCCACAAACGCACCTACACTACGTCAAATTATCAATATGTTTGCTTTGGATTAAATTGAAACAGCTTGGATACACCTAAATCGACGATTTGTTATAGTAAGTATATAAAAATCGGTAGATGGGTGGATAACACATTTATAAATTTGGTCCCAAAAAATAAACCTTATATCTTGTTTGGTTTTCAAACGCGCGCCATGAATGCACCCACACCACGTCAAATTATCAATATGTTCGCTTTGGGTTGACATGAAACAGCTTGGATATACCTAAATCGACGCTTTCTTTTAGTTTGTAGATAAAAATTGGTAGATGGGTAGATAACATACTCGTAAATCTGTCACAAAAAATAAACCTTATATCTCGTTTGGTTTTTAAACGCGCGCCACAAACGCACCCACACTACGTCAAATTATCAATATGTTCGCTTTGGGTTAAAATGAAACAGCTTGGATATACCTAAATCGACGATTTGTTATAGTAAATACATGAAAATCGGTAGATGGGTGGATAACACATTTATAAAATTGCTCCCAAAAAATAAACGTTATATCCCGTTTGGTTTTCAAACGCGCGCCACGAACACACCCACTCTACGTCATATTATAAGTATTTTCTCTTTGGGTTGAAATGAAACAGATTGGATATACCTAAATCGACGATTTGTTATAGTAAGTACATGAAAATTGGTAGATGGGTGGATAACACATTTATAAATTTGCTTCCAAAAAATAAACCTTATATCTTGTTTGGTTTTCAAACGCGCGCCATTCACACACCCACACTATACGTCAAATTATCAATATGTTCGGTTTGGGTTGACATGAAACAGCTTGGATATATCTAAATCGACGATTTATTTTAGTAAGTACATGAAAATTGGTAGATAGGTGGATAACACATTTATAAATTTGGTCCCAAAAAATAAACCTTATATCTCGTTTGGTTTTCAAACGCGCGCCATGAACGCAACCACACCACGTCAAATTATCAATATGTTCGCTTTCGGTTGACATGAAACAGCTTGGATATACCTAAATCGACGATTTCTTTTAGTTTGTAGATGAAAATTGGTAGATGGGTAGATAACATACTCGTAAATCTGTCACAAAATGTAAACCTTACATCTCGTTTGGTTATTAAACGCGACCACAAACGCACCCACACTACGTCAAATTATCAATATGTTCGCTTTGGGTTGACATGAAACAGCTTGGATATACCTAAATCGACGATTTCTTATAGTTAGTAGATGAAAATTGGTAAATGGGTAGATTACATACTCGTAAATTTGCTTACAAAATATAAACCTTATATCTCGTTTGGTTTTTAAACGCGCGCCACAAACGCACCCACACTACGTCAAATTATCAATATGTTCGCTTTGGGTTAAAATGAAACAGCTTGGATATACCTAAATCGACGATTTGTTATAGTAAATACATGAAAATCGGTAGATGGGTGGATAACACATTTGTAAAATTGCTCCCAAAAAATAAACCTTATATCCCGTTTGGTTTTCAAACGCGCGCCACGAACGCACCCACTCTATGTCATATTATCAGTATTTTCTCTTTGGGTTGAAATGAAACAGATTGGATATACCTAAATCGACGATTTCTTATAGTAAGTACATGAAAATTGGTAGATGGGTGGATAACACATTTATAAATTTTTTTCCAAAAAATAAACCTTATATCTTGTTTGGTTTTCAAACGCACGCCATTCACGCACCCACACTATACGTCAAATTATCAATATGTTCGGTTTGGGTTGACATGAAACAGCTTGGATATATCTAAATCGACGATTTATTTTAGTCAGTACATGAAAATTGGTAGATGGGTAGATAACATACTTGTAAATTTGCTTCCAAAAAATAAACCTTATATCTCGTTTGGTTTTTAAACGCACGCCATTCACGCACCCACACTATACGTCAAATTATCAATATGTTCGGTTTGGGTTGACATGAAACAGCTTGGATATATCTAAATCGACGATTTATTTTAGTAAGTACATGAAAATTGGTAGATGGGTAGATAACATACTTGTAAATTTGCTTCCAAAAAATAAACCTTATATCTCGTTTGGTTTTCAAACGCGCGCCATTCACGCAGCCACACTAAACGTCATATTATCAATATGTTCGCTTTGGGTTGAAATGAAACAGCTTGGATATAGCTAAATCGACGATTTGTTATAGTAAGTACATGAAAATTGGTAGATGAGTGGATAACACATTTATAAATTTGGTCCTAAAAAATAAACCTTATAGCTTGTTTGGTTTTCAAACGCGCGCCATGAACGCACCCACACCACGTCAAATTATCAATATGTTCGCTTTGGGTTGACATGAAACAGCTTGGATATACCTAAATCGACGATTTCTCATAGTAAGTAGATGAAAATTGGTAGATGGGTAGATAACATACTGGTAAATTTGCTTCCAAAAAATAAACCTTATGTCTCGTTTGGTTTTCAAACGCGCGCCATTCACGCAGCCACACTAAACGTCATATTATCAATATGTTCGCTTTGGGTTAAAATGAAACAGCTTGGATATACCTAAATCGACGATTTGTTATAGCAAGTACATGAAAATCGTTAGATGGGTGGATAACACATTTATAAATTTGGTCCCAAAAAATAAACCTTATAGCTTGTTTGGTTTTCAAACGCGCGCCATGAACGCACCCACACCACGTCAAATTATCAATATGTTCGCTTTGGGTTGACATAAAACAGCTTGAATATACCTAAATCGACGATTTCTTATAGTAAGTAGATGAAAATTGGTAGATGGGTAGATAACATAATTGTAAATTTGCTCCCATAAAATAAACCTCATATCTCGTTTGGTTTTCAAACGCGCGCCATTCACGCACCCACACTAAACGTCATATTATCAATTATTTCGCTTTGGGATGAAATGAAACAGCTTGGATATACCCAAATCGACGATTTTTTTATAGTAAGTACATGAAAATCGGTAGATGGGTGGATAACACATTTATAAATGTGGTCCCAAAAAATAAACCTTATATCTTGTTTGGTTTTCAAACGCACGCCATGAACGCACCCACACCACGTCAAATTATCAATATGTTCGCTTTGGGTTGACATGAAACAGCTTGGATATACCTAAATCGACGATTTCTTATAGTTAGTAGATGAAAATTGGTAGATGGGTAGATAACATACTGGTAAACTTGCTTACAAAATATACCTTATATCTCGTTTGGTTTTCAAACGCGCGCCACAAACGCACCCTCACTACGTCCAATGATCAATATGTTCGCTTTGGGTTGAAATGAAACAGCCTTGATATTCCTAAATCGACGATTTGTTATAGTAAGTACATGAAAATCGGTAGATGGATGGATAACACATTTATAAAATTGCTCCCAAAAAATAAACCTTATATCCCGTTTTGTTTTCAAACGCGCGCCATTCACGCACCCACACTACGTCAAATTATCAGTATTTTCGCTTTAGGTTGAAATGAAACAACTTGGATATACCTAAATGGACGGTTTGTTGTGGTAAGTACATAAAAATTGGTAGATGGGTAGATAACATACCTTTAAATTTGTTCCCCCAAAAAAACTTATATCTTGTTTGGTTTTCAAACGCGCGCCACAAACGCACCCACACAAGGTCAAATTATCAAAATGTTCGCTATATCGATCTTATTTAATTCCATAATAGTACAATATATGAAAACATTAATCCCTTGTTCAGATTAACATGCAATTCTCAATACAGGCATGAATATTAACTATTTTAGGACATTGGTTCAACTGTCATTCAATCACAATCATTAAAAAGTGGACCTGTTAGATTTAATATAATATGTTAGAAAATATGATTATCGTTTATAGGAAAGAAAAATGACAATCGTTTTTAAAGGACAATTTTCAAACATATTACGGAAACACCTTAAGTCATTTTCATATATACGTCATTGACGTGATATCAGCCCGCTTTCATATATAAATGTCGACAAATTTTCGTAGTATATTAATGAACTTCTTGCCACTTAGTTTAACTACGTATTGCAAAACTTGTTGTTTATTATGGATAAACACAATGATTGCAGAAAAAGTATGTTGTAGCAGAACTAACCAAATGACACACCACAAAGGCGAGTTTCGGAAAGCAAAAAATCTAAAAATCATTAACGTAATCACTTTTGGAGTAATTATCATCATCCATTTTATCTTTAGTCACGTAATTTTCGTTTTTTGTTATTTTTACGACAGTTTGTTCATGTATATCTACCTGAAAATCTCTCTAATGTTATTCTAAATTAAAATCATTATTTATGACGAGTTTTTTTAATGTTTATCGGTTACACGAATTTAAATCACTCTTTTAACCCCGTTTGTTTCTATTACCGCCCGTAAAAAGTACTAATCAGTGTATTATTTTTAATATTGTGGGTTCATACATTTATGTTTCATTTAAATGAATACAACAAATACATTATCTTATTTTAAAAGGTCCAACTACATTTATTAACTGCACACGCAATCATTTTCACTCGAAATTGTTGATATTGTGTCAGCTTAACGAATTATGTAATCATAGAACTTGGGAAATAATAATCCTAAACTCATTTAAGAAACACAATTTTCGTTTCTAAGAAACGAAAATTTTACCCGAGAAACGAAAATTTTGTTTCCAGAAACGATAACGAAAAGTTGTTATGTTAGTATTATGACAGTAAAATGTGATATCGCATGCTTCGCGGTTTAAGAGTTTTAAATCTTTCTAAGAGGTGAATCGGTCAAAACATGGGCAAGTACAATTTGTCTTCAAAACTTTGAGGACAAATTAAGTAACCGCTTTCTGCTATAGAACATTTAGCTTATGTGCTACTCGATGACGCACGTGATTAATAAACATATGATCACAAACTGAGCACCATATTTGTAATTTTGTGTAGCAAACAAAAAAAATCTTTCTGTTGTGGGGATTACACAAGTAATAATGTAACTCCATTATGAGTCATTATTCACACCACTATTGGCAGGTGATTGTACTGATAACTCGAGTTTAATTATGACATCATAATAACCTGCGACAAAGCTGATTTCTCACGCCGCCAATGTTCTGCATGACGTCACTGTGACGTTTTACCAATTTTAACTAGGCTGGTTCATGTGAATAAAACAAATATTCCCCGGGTTAAGTATCGAAACCAACATGGGCCGGTCCATAACTACGAATCTGTCGCGCTAACCATTCGGCCAGACTCCGTTATTGCATTAAAAGAAGTTATATGGTTATTTTACTGTTTGACCTCTAGTGCCACCTAACTTCTAAAAAAATTATCTAATACATTTTTTTTCAGAAACGAAACTTTCGTTTCTGCCTTTTCGCTTTGGAAAAATTTCGTTTCTCACCGTTACATAGGATAAGATGGCGGTGGGTATAATTCCAATTGTGGATTATGATATCACCATTTAATCTATACATCAAAATCTACTTAAAACAAAGATACCATCGAAATGTATTTAGAAGCATACACTATACTTAAGTCTTTACATTTTAATTTAAACCGACTTGGCCTACTACTTAGTACAGTTTAACTCGATATAGTAGAACCCTTTATATTTTATATGCATCAAAGAAAAACGAAAACAAGTAATTAGCCACTTGGTACATTATAGCAAACATTTAGCTCGAAATGTTAAACTACGCGTAAAAAAATATAATTTGACCCACACACATATCTTACCTGCACTAGTGAAATTATAATTTGGTGAATAATATTACGCATTGTAAGGCTTATTGGCCACTTGCAGACACAAGTATACCACCAAGTAAAGAGGTCTTTCTAACTTTAAATTTGCATAACACACGATCAATATTGTTTAATTATTTTGACTTTTTTATTAGATGTGGACTGTTAGTCGTTGCGGTGGAACAAAAGGTGCAATACAGCGAATGCAGTATTACAAAGATCTGGTCCAGGCTGGCCTAACCGTGAGCACATTTGGTGGTTGCTTTCCTGGCTCAGAACAAATTACCTGGAGTTTTCCCACAAACTACCCGGATCGACTAAAAAGGCACAAGTTCTACTTGGCATTTGAGAACTCGATCCGATGCAGGGATTACATAACAGAGAAGTTCTGGGACAACGCTCTAAAGAACGACATGGTACCAGTGGTTTGGGGTCCAGCAAAAGAAGATGTTTTGGCAGTTGCGCCGATCGATTCTTTTATTCACTGCGACGATTTCGGTAGTCCAGCCAAACTCGCAGAATATCTGCACTTTCTCGATCAAAATGACGACGAATATTGAAAGTATTTTCGCTGGAGGGAAGACGAGAGCATGACCGAGGAAGAGATGGCAAAACTGACAAAAGAAAAATATCCTGATATTGATGTCCAATTTAAACCCAAAGGTTTGTGTGAAGAGTACTTAAAAACACGAATACGAAGATAATTAAATCCCTCAACCAAGAATTCCTTCGGTCGGACAGGGATGAGTGTTTTGGTTAAACATTATCTGAAACACCAGTAACATGTTGTACCACATGTTAATATTAGATTTTTCCTATATATACACATTGTAACTAATATAAATTGTCTCCGGTTAAAAAATTTCTTTGTTTCTATTTTAAACGTGAATGTTATACGGGTTTTATTATTTTACTCTTTTTCAACAACAATATTTATAGGATATTCTTGTTTATCCCCGTGAATGGGAAAACCAAGGAGGTTTTAACACACGGGCAATCGTCAGATTCCCTCGCGCATGCCGTTGGGATAACGAAGCTATTGCAGTGTGTTGTGTATGATTCTGACATTCCCTTAATTTAGTAGGACCCATACATCCGCTGGGTTCAGGCAATGTCCGTTAAGTGCCTTGCCCAAGAACACAACTTATATATATACGTCACTTCGCATTCTCCGACAGAAGTTTCCTCTCCGCGCGATTCGTCGAGTCCCCAATATAGAATTAATTTGGATTTCGGGGTTTTAAATTCTGGAGTCGGAGAGTTTGAACTCAAATACATTTTCTCCGTATTAGTCCTTTTGGATAATATGTAGCTCGGATGTGGTTTTAAACGAAACTTCCGAAACAAAATAAGTAAGAATACCAACAGAAAAACAAAACAGCATATCCGAGCGCAATATATATTTTTCCTTATCATTTTTCTCCAATGCCTTTTGAAATGTCTCTTGAAATCTATAATTAAACCGATTTTACACTGTTATGTTAAATTGGAGAACATCAACCACCACCATTTTTAAACACATTTGTACTTCATGATATGATATTCATGTTTATCCTCATGAATGGGAAACCAGGAAGGTTAACACACGGGCAAATCGTCATATTACCCTCGGGTTACCAAATCTATTGCAGTGTTCAACTTCAATTTTAATTGTTTTGGTTCAATTTGGTAGAATCCATTAATCCACTGGCTTTAGGCTGTGTCTAGTAATACATAACAATGTCGTCAAACCTTGATAGACTTATAAATCCAAGTTAATAACGGCTTTTCTCCTGAACTAGACACCAAACATTACATGAATAAATGTTACAGCTTCCCTATGTCATTCATTTCCTCTGTCCATTCCTGGCATTGTGCCGCTATACGACTAAAATAAACATCGTAAACTAACCACGGACAAATATTTGCCATTTCTCTAATATATCTTCCACATTGGTTAAGGAATTGGTCTAAGAGTACCTTTGGGTAAAGTCATTCATAAGGATATACGTTGTAATCTGTATGTAATGTGTACTTTACTGTTTTCTCAAAAAGCCCGCTTTTTGTCCGAGATATTATAGAAAAAAATGATAACTCGACACTGAAAATTAACTACGTTATATTTTAAAGAAAGTTTATTTATGAAAAAACTAATATTATCTAAAAAATACTATAAAACTTACAATAACCCCGATAACTCAGGAATTTCTTTTGGATTTAAGGGGAATTCGTAATTAAAGAAGTAACAAAATGAACAGGGTTCGGGTTGGTGTAAAATGGGGCTGGTTGAATCTGATCCATACACATCTTTAACTTTCTTTCGTTACTATTCCAAAATGTCTGTTTCTGTATAAGTTATTTACACCAGGGACAAAAACATATGGTTTCTAGAGAAAAGCTTGAATTTCAAAGAAAAATCTAGTTTTTTATGATGTATACCACAGAACTTCAAAATGATGAACTACTAATGAACATGTGAACTTCTGCTTTATAAACATCTCTGCATTTACTTAATACTGGATATAGTAAACTAAGCAATTCATTCGATGCATGGTTAAGCTAAATAATGGAGGAACAATTGGCTGATAATGACAAGCGGTATAATGAACATGAAATAGAGGAAGCGACGTCTTTGATTATATTACAATGAATGCGTTAGGAAATAATAATTAGAGATAGATATTTCGCTTAGATGCGCAAGAAGATGGTAAACTACTCTTTTAAGAATGGACGCTTTATGCAGCAATAATGACACGCAGCATATTATAAGTCTGCTTTAGTTTCTTAATATTAACGGCAAGGAAATGTTGCCCCCAACTAAATATGCGATTACTCTACTTTCACGCTACGTATTGGCAAAAAATTTATGTCCAATGGGGTTAAAAGCTTTAAAAAAGTTCACTAATATAGGTAAGGGTATGATATTCATGTTTATCCCCGTGAATGGAAAAACCAAGCGGGTTAACACACGGGCAATCGTCAGATCACCTGGCGCCCACGTCGGGTTACCGGAGCTATTTTAGTGTGTTGTGTACGATATACACGTTCCTTCAATTTAGTAGAACCCATTATTCCGCTGGGTTTAGGTAATGTCCGTATAAAGAGTCTTTCCCAAGGACACAACCGACTAGCTAGCGACCAGTTTCGTCCCTGCAACCTTTCGATTGAAAGGCGCCACACTAAACCACCAGACTAACCGACCGGACCATATGTATTTGATGTACATTGCAAAATTTGAGGTGGACCACAACAAGGGTCTTACCCGAAATGCCGGGAATAAAAAACTGAAGCTTTTTATACGATTATAGGTATTTTCATTATTATACAAATAAGTTTTACTGTATTACACCGGCAAAGATACGACAGACTGTAAACTCAGTTAAGTTAACAGCGTTTCCTCTATGACTAACAAATCACACGCTGCACCTTTAAGTAAGACAATGTTTATAGAGAACAATGTATTCGGTTAATTGACAACTGAATAGTTAGTTCGCGATGTTTAACCAATCTTTATTCCTATAGATCAGTTGTTTTTGCGGTTGTCTATTTAGTGTTAAGGCGGTTGTCTATTTAGTGTCTGCATATCAAAGGATTGTTAATTTTTTAAATACCTATGACAGGTTGATTAAAATTGCGAAAAATGCGTTTGGTCATTTTTTATATCCAGTTCTCTAGTTTGCTTTGTATGTTCAAGGCGCAAGGTAAGACTCTAGCATTATTGCTACATCATAAATATCACTAAGTTTAATATCATAATGTTTAATCTGAGTGGAAGAGAAAACCAGCCGGGCCGCGGTAACTCTAATTACTACAGGATCGCCTGGATAGAATGGGTTGCTTGGAGCTCTTGGTGCGCTTAGAGGTTTAGGGTAAAGGTTCAAAGCGATTCAAGTGACCCAAGCGTAATTAGATGTTATCGTTACCCGGAAGCTTACGTTGTATTCAGTCCAACGCGCAGATTGTAACGCTTCATGCGTTTTTTCTGCCATATAGATTAACATAAGTATCGTGTTCTTTCCTGTACAGAATGCGAAGATCTTAGTCTTATTTGCACTTTGGCCACTGGTAGCACCTGTCGGACCAATCTTTACTATCAAACAAATTGTAGGAAGACTTGTAATTTGTGTCCGACTCCGTCTTCAATGGCCGGTGAGTTGGTTTTGTATATTGATTCTTGCATGCACTGTACATAGGCTACATTGGAATAAAATTCTTATCAAATAATGATTTTTTAAACAATATATACGTGTGTAATATCTTTGTACAGTTCTTATCAAATTATGATTTTTTGGAATACTAGTAAAGGTTAATTGTACGTTACCAACGATTTTTATGGAGTTAAAAATTAAAAATGACAGATTTAATCTTAAATTGCATGTTTTTAACAATAACAGGGTGTCCCAAAAAAATGACACCAATTAAGATGCAAATATCACAAAAAGTATGAACTCGAAATCAATGAAATTTAACAGGCATATGAGTTGACATAATTTATTTTAACAAAAATTTTATCATTTACGCGTTGTCAACAGTACAACACACGTGCTTATTGAGTTTCTGAAATTCACAGGTTTTCAATGTGTGATTTTAAAATGGTGTCATTTTCTTGGGGACACCCTGTATTAACTGCGTATGCATTATTGCTGAGGTGTAGCGATTCTCTTGCATGGCAGAGCATATAACAGGTTGCAGAATGCTTTCGCTTGACTTCCAGTCTCCCAGTATGACAAACCTATGGCATCATTTCGGTCACAAAAGTTGGTGGGCATATTTTTCCACGAGTTTGGAGAAAGTTGTACAAACAACTGGATGCCATGGTTATCGCAATCACTTTTTGGGCCCCGCAATAATTTGTCTGCGAAATATTTTCCACCATAGTGAAAGAATTCCGAATGCGTTTTCAACAACTCGACGTGCACGTAACAAACGATATTTAAATATTTGTTGGTCGTCGGGCAGGGTGCCTCTATCTAAATCCTACAGGATCGCTTCGAGCGCTTGGATCACTTGGATCGCTTAGATTGCTATGGAAAGTAATTCTAACCCTGTCCCAAACACTAATCTCAACCCCAGAACAATATTTAACCCCAACCCTAACATTAATATCATAATCTTTTTTTTAGTGAGAGAAGTTTTTTCCAAGGCTTTTGTAATTACGAAGTATAGTAAATGATCCAAGCGCTCCGTGCGATCCATGCGCTCCTGTAGTATTTAGAGGTACCGGTCGGGCATATATCGCCCAGGATACTGCGTCCCCATAAGTTATTCCTTGGAGAGAAAGCCGCCCCCATTATACAGTACGGTACTCGGTTTGTAGAACATGAAAAAAGATGATTTTGCGGAATGCACAGAACATTTTCTTTTTGGGTAAAAACGTTTTCCAAACTAACCCACCCCCCCCCCTCCGTTACTGTGTCGACTGGAATCTGTAATGTTAACTACCGTAAAGCAATATCTTGCATCACGCACGGCCAAAAGAATAATACTGTGATATCATTTGTAATTGTAATAATGCAAATAGGCCTTGATCCTACAGTCTGGTTAGTTATAGGCGACATACCGAAGAGTCAACGCAAGCCGTGTATCAATCGAGATTGGTATTCTCCAGTCGATAGTGATTTTGTAAATGAGGCCCCACGTACACAAAGCAGCTTATCAAAATTTGTCGGGCTCATTCGAAAATACTCAAAAAAAGCTCGTTGTCTGTTCTAATCTCATCTACGAGAATCACATCGCCACGAATTACTCTGTGCGCAAAAACAGATCGAACCCATCACCTACTGGGCATAATATAATAGTTTTAAAAATTAACGTAGTCTATGTATTTCATTTGAGTTTTTGTAACAAGGCTGGATATGTATGCAATTAAAAGCTGGGTGTGACTTAACACCAACAGTTTTCTTCTATTAGACACTTTTATTTTGGACACGTTCAATACTGATTGGAAAAGCTAGTCTCTAAGTTAGTTTTCCCGCGAAAAGTAGCGTTGCGTCAACGCGTTTTGTGTAAACATGTTTACCGCTTGGCAACCGCGCTGTTGAGCCGCTTTTAAAATGGACGGTTTACGGCTACCGTTCTGTGTGGAGGGCGCTTAAGGGAAATAATGATGCACATGGTATTTCCTGTAAAGCTTCAAGGAGATAATTACTGAAAGGCAGTCGTAATATTTAAAGATTTACCTTAAATAGATGGTCCGGTTTAACATTTTTTTCACAACGTCTGTTTCTGTTAGTTTATTTTGTTGATGATGGAAGATTTCGGTTCGTTCCAAAGGGGACTCACTGGTCTTCTAGAATGATTAGGATAGGATAGGATATTCATCTTTATCCCCGTGAATGGGAAAACCAAGGGGGTTAACACACGGGTAATCGTCAGATTACCTCGCGCCCATCGTCGGGTTTCCGAAGCTATTGCAGTGTGTTGTATGTGATAGACACGCTCCTTCAATTTGGTAGAACCCATTAATCCGCTGGGTTCAGGCAATGTCCGTAAAGTGCCTTGCCCAAGGACCCAACCGACTAGCTAGCGACCAGTTTCGCACCGGAAACCTTTCGATTGAAAGGCGACGCACTTAACCGTTAGACCAACGGGCCGGATTCTTGTTGATTGATTAATGTACATCAATAAATATTAACTTAATACTTATTAAGTCCACTTTACAGTAGTAACGACAGAAGAAATTACGTCTGCTCCGGTCACGTCGCCATCTTCATTGGAAATGACCACACAGCCGTCGATAACTACGACTGCAGTAACTCAAACGATGCCACCGCCATCTCCAGACAAAAATCAAAGTAAACAAAATGATAAAATTAAGGTTTTTTTCTATAAAACCAAGGCGAAAACAAAACTATGACTTTTAATATATAAATAATATTGCAGCAAAAAAACGAAATTGTACGTTGCAGTCACAACGTTGTTTTGGTCACTTAACTTGTAAAATATTGGTGTTGTCCTTTAACGCAACCTTACATTTAAAATGTTTAGAGCAGTAATGGAAACCACTAAACACAAAATATCATTCAATGCATTTTGTAACGTATTTTTAAGAACTGCCTGTATAATCATTTGTATTTTCTGCAATGACCATTTTGTCGCAGGTTGTTCGAATGATTTTGCTGCCTTATGTTTATTCGCATATCAAGCAATGTGCACCTATGATTTTTATGAGCGACATTGTCGAGAAGCATGTGGATTTTGTGTCCCGAACTATTCAACGAGTAAGTTATTAAAAGAAAATGATACATCATTTACCAATCTTTCAATCTACCTTTTACTAGATTGCACAGATAAGATACCGAACTGCAGCGATCAAGGGGTTGGATTGTGTAAATTCCTCTACTTTAGAAACATGTGTAAATCCTTCTGCAACGCGTGCCCGACATACCGACCGACCACAGTTATTCCTACTGTTGATTGTATTACCCTCGGCAGACCACTTTCGCCCTATCTGACAACATCACCAAAGCAGACAACAGAAGCTACAACTCAACCCCCAACAACCCAACCACCAACAACACAACCTCCAACAACCCAACCACCAACAACACAACCCCCAACAACACAACCCCCAACAACCCAACCTCCAACAACACAACCCCCAACAACCCAGCCCCCAACAACCCAACCCCCAACAACACAACCCCCAACAACCCAACCCCCAACAACTCAACCCCCAACAACCCAACCCCCAACAACCCAACCCCCAACAACCCAACCCCCAACAACACAACCCCCAACAACCCAACCCCCAACAACCCAACCCCCAACAACACAACCCCCAACAACCCAACCCCCAACAACCCAACCCCCAACAACCCAACCCCCAACAACCCAACCCCCAACAACCCAACCCCCAACAACCCAACCCCCAACAACCCAACCCCCAACAACTCAACCCCCAACAACCCAACCCCCAACAACCCAACCCCCAACAACTCAACCCCCAACAACCCAACCCCCAACAACCCAACCCCCAACAACTCAACCCCCAACAACTCAACCCCCAACAACTCAACCCCCAACAACCCAACCCCCAACAACTCAACCCCCAACAACTCAACCTCCAACAACCCAACCCC
>CH002950.1:258777-271762 GCA_000149265.1 Ciona savignyi
ACAACCCCCAACAACACAACCCCCAACAACCCAACCCCCAACAACACAACCCCCAACAACACAACCACCAACAACCCAACCCCCAACAACACAACCCCCAACAACACAACCCCCAACAACACAACCCCCAACAACCCAACCCCCAACAACCCAACCCCCAACAACCCAACTCCCAACAACACAACCCCCAACAACCCAACCCCCAACAACACAACCCCCAACAACCCAACCCCCAACAACCCAACCTCCAACAACACCAGAACCAATTCCTGGTAAGAAAATCTTTCCTTGCATTTCCCCAATTTAACAACCACTTTATATTTTTCAGTTTGTCACTGGCCTGTTATAGGATCAGTTTTTACTGAGAACTGTCTTAATCTTCACAACTATTATCGGTGTCTTCATGGAACTCCTCCGGTTATCACTAGCGCAAGTCTACAAGCGGATGCACAAGCTTATGCCAATCATTTGTCATCAATAGGTCAACGAGTCTTATCCAATCGAGGTATATTGTACAAGAAATTATTCTTGATAATTAGCTTTATTTATTTTATTAATACCAAGGGTCTGTATTAACACCAAGGGTCTTACAAGTGACCAGCAGACCGCATGCTAACCATTTTGTGCGGCCCGCGACTTTTTCTTAGGTTTAAAAGAGCAAAAAAAACTAGAATTACTCATCAAACTGCACACTTTTAAGCGCTAACTAGTTATGCGATAAAAAATTACAGCACGATGCCTTTTCACTTTAGCGTGTTATGAAAAAAACGCTGCCAGCTAAGTAAACAAAACAAAAAATGGCCATAGTCTAAAAATCTTAATTTTTAGCCTACTTGTGTTTATCTTTTACTGCGTTCTTACTGTTTTCTTGTTGGTTGGTTTTTTCATTGTAAATTGCGGGCCCCAGGTTTATTACACGTCCTCATTTGGCCCTCAGAGCAGTTTGAGTTGAGACCATTGATTAATACCTCTCCACAAACGTTGAATAGTCTACACCAGGGCCGGAAACCTTTTCTAAGCAATGTGCCAGTTAATGAATTAGATCATAATGAAAGTAATTTCGCATGTTTATCGTTTATCTAGCTTTTTAAACGTCTTTGAATAAACATTCAGCAGTAACAGTAAGTATAACTAGCACTTCTACAACTATAAGTAGTTACTATTGTTACAAAACAATATCAAGATAATTAATACTGTTAATTCGCACGTTGTACAAATTTTAGGACTGTTGATTTTGTGCAGCGCACACAGTTTAAGTTTATAATATAGGTTTTAGTGCGGTTAAATCACGCAGCGTAGCATAAAAAAACAAAAGGTCTACTGCTCGTTAGGTTAAAGACTACCCATTTTAAAACGATTGTCGTTTCACCCAAGAATATAATTAAGTATTCTATTATTTTAAGTAAGGGTAATACAAACCACAAGGTTACTGTGATTTTTAAACGAAGCGAAACCAGTTTAAAATTTAAACACTTAAACCAACATTTGTTCCACAGATGGCTACGGGGAAAACCTGTACTGGCTTTCATTACCACAAACTACGGCTACGGCAAGCAACGCGATAATAGCTTGGTATTCCAAATACTTTCTGTACAACTTTGCTACGCCGGGACAATCAAGTTCAACAGGTGAATTCTATGTATCGCCGATAGGGATTGATATCTTATCAATTACCTGATAGATCAGGGGTGGGCACACTTTTTGAATCAGCGGCCAAAATTATTTTATTCTTAGACTGGCTGGCCAATAAGTGATCGCCGCCACTTACATACAGTTTTTAAACTGAGAAATAAGGTACATTTCTGCTTAAAACCAAAAAGCACTGTTTCGTCATGCGACGCACACATGTCGCTGTGACACCTTAATTTACCGAGTAGCCTATCTGTAATATCACAATATAGCTGTGGCATCGCTTTTTAGTCTTGCAATATGCTTATAACATCCTGCGGCCAAAATAAAAGTTCGGCGGGCCAGATTTGGCCCACGGGCCGCAGTTTTCCCACGTCTGTTGTAGATGATAGGTCGATGGATGGGTTACGTATTCTGGCCGAGTGGGAAAATCACGTTGAATGCTTTATGTACGAATAAATAGTTATATTGTTGTTTTTTTATAGCTAGTTATATTAATTGTACGTGAGGTGTGTGAGGTGCACGTATTTCTCCATTGATAAAGCCAGGTCTGTGCTGGCAATACTCACCGAACTATATGTGTACGTATAGTCGTATACTGTATAGCCTAGACTCCATGCTGCCTCGTCTCCGTGCTGCTTAGACTGCATTCGATCCAATCAGTTGCGAGTCATTTTCTACGAAAAGTTTTACTTCCGTTTCAAATTACCTTACCATTCCATGTTCTTCTTCAGACGAGTTCACACAGTTACTTTGGCGCGCTACTTCACATATTGGTTGCGGCAGAGCTGTGTCCGGTCAGGATACGTACATTATTGTTCGATATACTCCAAAGGGCAACTCTCCAGCATCCGCTTTCCCTGCAAATGTTGGTCCTGTCAAAGCAGGTATATGCTCTTTTATATGTCCATTATGTATTTAAAGCCAAATTGGTTGTTCAATCGAATTAACCGCCTATGAATTCGTTTTTTTTCGGCAGAGTTTCTCATTGTGTAAAGGCTCTTTCTCATTCATATTTTTCCAAAACTGAAAAAAGACAAACTATAACCCTGACCTAAATACTAATCTCAACTCAAAACTGACCCTTACTCCAAACTAATGCCCATATCTCATATTAGGGTGTAGTTTCCCCCTTTTGAGACGATTCTATAGGGTTTAAGTACCTTATTTATCCACTGGGTTTGAGTGACTTATTTATTTACTGGGTTCTGAATAATGCCGCTATGTACCTTGGAAACAACCGACAAACCAGCTCGTTTCTATTTAATAACCTTTCCGCTTACGACTGGCGGCCGATTCCTTTACTTTTTTCGAAGAAGCTAACCAGCTTGTTGCACAATTGTTTTCGCCATATGGCATAAAAATCTGCCTGCTTATAAACGCGATATGGGCATATGGCAATTATAATGTGACTTTTTACTCGCTTTTATATAAAAAATCACAGTGGTCCATTTGTTTTCGCAGAAACCTGCGAAAGGCGGTGTACAACCACCAGTAACTGCCAGGGATTAGATCCAGGTCAATCAACCTGTGGCGCATGCACAGGTGGTTTCGCTACATGCACAGCAAGATGTACTCAATACTGTCCCAAGCCATCGTCGTTTAATGGTTTCTGGAGAGAGTGGTGCCATGGCGCTCAGTCATGTACTTGCAATACTGATTCTAACTTTTTAGTCAACCCTGCAGTATTTGCTGGAGCGAAGTGCGTCTAAGTGTTAAAACAATATGGGTGCGAACGTAATAAATTTTAACCGGAAATGGCTATTCTCCTGAACGCTCTATGAATGCTTTAACATTCTGATTATGCAAATTTACTTTCTAGATGCGCTCATTTTGCTTACACATGCCGGGTTAAATAGGACTCCGGAAACAAACTGAACCTTTCCAAGGCCAACTTGATCAAAACACACGGTAATATCGAAGACTTGTCCAATTTCATGGTGCGAAAGGGTATTAACAATAAAGCAACATTTGCAGCGAGCAAAAAAGTTTTATTTAGTTGCCATGCAGTTAAAGGAACGCTAGTACAAGAAGATACATAAGAAGTAGTGGAATAATAATTGCACAAAGACAAAAAGCTAAACACAAAATAACAAATATAACCCCAGTATGTGTGAATATAAATCAGGACTTACATTATGTTGGCACTGGTAAATTGTCCTTTTAGGATACAATGTGCATTTTTATACTGCTAAGTGTGACTACCGAGTCGTTACAATACGTGCAATGTTTAGATAGCCCTGTTTACACAGTCTGGTTACCAGCGCAGTTGCAATGTTATGCACTTTTTTTAGTTGAAATGTAAATTTATTGACACATAATGGTGATCCAAGCACCTTCCCGGACATAATCAATTCTTTTAAACACTAACTACCCAAACAGGCAACTGTAACACGATTATAGGTTTCGGGAGAGGACAAAAGGATAGATAAATAAACACCAGGTATGTGAAGGTAACAAAACTTGATACGGTAAGTTTATCATATAGACGAAGTCGAGCTGTTTGCGTTGAACGTTTTACTGGTGTGTTAAAGTCATATACGAAAATAGTAGCGCAGAATTTAGAATAGAAAACTTAAAACAAAAAGGGAGTACCATTGCAATATGGTATAAATAATATACAGTGGGTGCTTTGTGTACAATAACCCATCATAAGGTTCTTGGGCCGTTGTTCTTTAAAATAATGTCATGTTTTTAGCTGATTGTCTACTCATTTCGTCTTGTTTGTGTTTTCTATTTGGATCATTGAAAATCTTATTTAACATGTTTGATATTGATAAAAAATATTTTTTACTGGCAGGAAATTAACCTGTCAGAATACTGCAACTATATCTTGAAAATCAACCCCAGTCAAATGCAACCTTAAATTATTTGAAAATGAGGATTAGTATGGTTGTTGCCCGGGGGTTAATAGTTTGGGCATTTTCCAAAGTGGTACTTCTACTAGGTTAGTTGTTTGGGGGTGGTGGCTAGGGGGTAAATGTGTGCGGCTAGTTGACCAGTGGCAATGGTGTGGGGGCAGGAACTAATTGTCTTGGTAGAGTTTTTGGCCCTAATTGACCTGGAGGCAATGGGTACCTTATGGAACAATTATAGCAAGGCTGGATACATTGTTCCAAAGATTGTGCATAGGTGTTTGAATGTTGAAAATTGGCAAGCTAGATACCAGACATTAATTCCTCAAGAGCTTTCGACTGGTTCCGGTTATGTAACAGTAATGCTTGTTTGATTTTTTCACTTGTGAAGCCCATATCAAGAAATTGACGTTGCAAAAGTAGGTACTCCGTTGTCTGAAATATAAACATGTTAATGCTCTTGGATTGTCTGGTATTAATTTATAACAACAGGTACTAGGGTACTAAATGTAATTATAATAAATGTTGTGGAGTTAACTTAACATTTTTCCTGTTACTGCCTTTAGTAACAAAGTCAAATCGAAAAATAAACATACCAGTTATAAACTAATACTGCTTAACTGGTTGTTTTTCTGATCAGTCAATTGTTGCCAGCATCTAGGTAAGAGTTGACTGATCAGAAAATCAATTGGTTAAGCAGTTGTTTTTTGGTAATTGCTCTGTCCGTTTAAAAATATTGACTACTGAAATGTAAAAAAATGGAAAATCCAATAAATAAGACATTGCTTTGTTAAAGGAGCAACATAAAGTAACATAAAATGGTAGACTTTTCACAAAATCAATGGTTTTATTGTTTGGTTAGACAAAATTGGTTACCAGTTATTGGTAGATACACAGCTCTTATGTTCTATGTAACAATCTATTATACTTAGATGATACACACAATGAGCTGGTATTAGTTATTTTTCGGTTTGACTTTGTTACTAACGGTGGTAACAGGAAAATACCAAAATTAAAGTAGGCAGTTTAATCTGAAAACATAAAATAACACAGCATAAGATAGATTAGTGCTTAAGACAGTGCCAGCGCTGGTTATCACAAATTAGCATTTGCTAAAGTGTAAACTTACTTCTGCCTCATCGCCATTAAAAACATCTAGTGCATCTTCTATGTCGCACTCACTAAACCCTTGTTCCGATAATCGCTGGACCGTACACAGATGATCGGCCACCTGGAACAAAAGGAAGTTTAGAATTTATGGAAGTCCTGCATCAATAACAGTAGAATGCATGTATCCGAAATGTTTTCGATTAAACTTGGAATGTTTTAAAATACGGAATGTGTTCATTTGCTATTTTACAGTACGATTACATTGCAGGCTTTATAATGACTTGTTGAACTTGTAAGACAAATGGCTAAAAAAACAGAACATATCCAATCTTGCTATTTGCTAAAACCATGGTCCACACAGCTAAATAACTTTTTATGGTTTGGAACATCCATTTTTTTCTGACATAATAGGAATAGGATATTCATGTTTATCCCTGTGAATAGGAAAACCAAGGGAGTTGACACACAGACAATTGTCTGATTACTTGGCGTCGGTCCAGGTCCACTGGAGTTCCTGGTTAGGTCCCTAACAATAAAATTAAATTTGGCAGTTATTATTATTTTTCCAGTGAAGCAAAATGGGCCACAAAAATAACAGATGCAAGTAATGCAACACTTCATTATATTAGCTCCGCTAACTCAAATGTGAAAATCCACTATTCTGGTAATTATTTACTTGCGACACAACGCTCAGATTAGTACACAATTCTAGTAAGCAAGGTTGTGTAACCTTGGCTTACAACTATAATTCCCAATCGCGAAGAAATTTTACCATTTTAACGAAGGATTTTCAAAACTTGGATTTTAAGATTACTTGTGGTATTTATACTGTGCATCGCGGCTGTTTAATTCAATAATACTGGCCGGCATGGGGTTGCATTTGTTCTTGTCAGAATTGTGTTTATAGCAAAGGCATTGCTATAGTTTATTATGCTAAATAAATTAGGATTAAAAACTTTAAACTGTTGTGTAGGAGTGCATATGCTCCAAATATCTTTAATGTGAAAAATGGTAACTCTTGTTGCTCAAAACGCAACAGAAGTAAGATAGAAAACTGTGCAGTGTAGGTGCAGCAACCATAATGATTTCTACTCCTGCAATACGCATTATGACTCAATAAAGATATGCTTGTCAGCCATAATTTTCAAATGCATATTTTTAATGAAATACCTCTTTATGATCGAGCCCAAATTTTTGCATCGCACGTAGAACATTGGACTCGGAAAATCCCATGGAGACAAAGTAATGTGCGAAATCTTTCTCCTCCACATTCAAACCATTGAGAAAACTAGGGGTGGCAACCTGAGCAACATAACACTATAAGCATGCAATGTACAATAAAAAATAGAAGGGGAGACGGGGAGTTATTATACATATAATCTAAGCTTTTTTAAGCTTTTTTAATACCCATTTTAGTGTAAGTCAGCCCAAATCAATCTAATATACACATGCAGAATAGACAATCATTAGATTACCATCGGATAGCAGACACAAAAGACGACTAGACAATCAATGCATGTCATGATGTCAAGGTTGCAAATTTGTTATATTTTTTGTCAGTTTTATGAATGTTTATAGTGACCCTGCTTTTATTTGCCTGGTGAAAAAATGTTTTTTTATTTTTGTGGAATAAAAACATATCATCATCATTTATCATAGAGTACAAAACAGTTTGCCTTGGCATAAGCACTATATCCAGTGTGGCAATCTGTCATCATAGGAGTATTAAATACAAAAAAGTCAATTGAATTGAAAAACACCCATTATATAAGAGGTTAATAAACTACAACTTGCCATCCTGTGCACATGTATTTTTTCAATTGAGGCAAAAAATCAAATAATATTGTGTGTTATATTTATACACCATACATTGTGTGTTAAAAATATAGCGTTAGTATACTGGTGAGCACTTGCAATTTTCAAATTGATGTGACAATATAAACATTTGTCTGGCTCAAAAGCTCTGTAGTTAAAAGCGTCTAATTTCAGACAAAAGTTTGTTCAACTAAAAGGAGCTGCTGGCTTCCTAAACAAATACACACAGGAACGGCTTCAGTAATTTATGGTTAAAATGCATTTGGTAATCTACAGAATTCTTGTGTTACAACGCTTTTTTTCCTTTCACAAATAAAAACCATGAATATCTCATATTATATAAATGTTTATAGCCTATATATATATATGAATATTTATATCCAATATCTGAACAAGGTACCTTTGAGTATTCAGGTTGTATCGGGGTTTCTATAATATCTTTCTGCAAAAAAGTGATATTTTATGGTACTAGCCTATATTCTTGGACTGATACAGCAATGGCCCATAAACAGTTAAAAGCACATTTAGATATGAATAAATTATGTGCAAAAGCATTCTGTTAAACTAAAATACTGTAATTCATACTCAGATTACAAATATTTATTACCCAAATCCATTAGTTGAGGTATAATACTGTACTACTTAAGCTGCTTAGCATAGTTATTGAATTAAAAATTGATTTGACATTTCCTGTGCGTATAATCACTAAACAGTCACAATGCTATTGCAAAAAGTAATTTAAAAATCAACACAAGCATATATAATGTATCTTATGTATGTATATATAATATATCATAAAAATTAATTTCGTAGTGGCTTAATTTTACCAAAAAAAAGATAAATATGTTATAGGATTAGCTTAAAATATATGTTGGTTATAATTCAACAGTATTTAAATACATTTACATCTTAAATTGATAAAGCGATTATGTAATGTAGTTTCGTTGACGACTTTGAAACACTTGCATAAAAATGTATCTTAAGTTTATCTATTTAGCATTACCAATATACATTAACAACCACATTGTCATGTCGAGCACACAAAGCAACATTTACTATTGTGATGTAATATTGTTCCCAATAAAACGTTGTCCTACGCTTATTATTATTAAGGCGAATATGTTCTTATGATTTTGTTTATTCAAAATGCTTTATATGCATATATATTAATGAACGGTTAGTTATGTTCGCTAGCATTACATAGTAAAGGAATCTCTTGACCCTACAGCTGTATGATTTAGATATTAACATCACAAATCATTGGTTCATAATAATATTTCACAATTTGACTGACCTTTTTTTTCTTTGCAATTGGTTTTGGCAGTTGTGGCAAGCTTGTGAGTGCTTTGTTAATGGTCTCTTCAAATTTTGCTCTTTCCTGAGCAGACTTGTTCGCTAAAACCTTGGTTCGAACAGCTCCATAGCTGTTAGGGTTATGCGATTCAGGTGCGCTGGAAATGTCCGCGATTGGTTTCTTTCTAACAGCCGGTTTCGGCTTAACTTTCGGCTTTTCTATTTTCGCTTCATTAACATATTCGCTCTCAGGTTCAGTTTGTGAATCATTTTCACAGGGTTGCACAGTCGAAGTGCTCGGATAACCCTGTATGGGAGAAGTCCTTGGCTCAGTTGGATGTCTAAAATCTGGTGACTGTCTTGAAAGGTTAGGAACAGAATTGGGTCTTATAGATTCAGAATATCCGTGTGGGAGATAAGCAGTAGTTGCCACTGGGGTAAAGTTAGTTGGAAATTGCCCACTGCCAGTGGAACTCATCTCAAAGGTTGGCGATTTCCGCTCATCCGTTACAGTTTCTGGACTGTGTTCTGTATTTCTAACGTCGTCGGTTAACATGTCGGTAAATTCGTCAAGGAGATCAACTTTGGTTGGAGCAATGTTGTGGTTTAATGTGCGAGGAATAACCATGGGGACTTCCATTTTCTCTTCAACCATAGCTCCTTTATGGGTGATAGGATCTTCATTTTTAACCTCAGTCGCCATACCAGAACCTGTTTTCAGGAGAACCAAATGCTTCTTAAGAAAATGGCAGGTAAATTGAAACACACAAAGTCTTAGTTTTTTATATCAGAAGCCATGACCATACCCTTTGCGTTAATAGGCCGGCATTGCCTAGACAAGAAACTTGCATAAAAAAGAAACTTGCATGAATCACTTGAATTACGGTTGGTTGATAAGAATGCAATTAAACACACACAAAAGTTATAGATATTCAGAATGCCACAATAAGATCACTTAAGCAACTTACTATCATAAAGATGCTTCAGTAATCTTATTGCGACATTTTGACTATTTATTACTTTGTACTGACTTGGTTCATTGTTATGGTACACCGTTTTAATATTGTGGATATGCATTAATACATTTCTCAATGTTAAGCTACATAATTCTTTATAGCAACACTTTAATCCAGTTGTTTAATAATTTCATACCATTTCCTTGGATAGTGAAATTTTCTAATACATCTTTTAGTTCCTTTAAATCGTCTATCGTCTGTAACTCAAGGTTTGAAAAGGGGTCAGGATTTTCGGTTTCAAACTCATTGATATCCACCTCAGTTTTAGATGACAGGTGAGAGTGTGCATGGTCTAAGGAAATTTTTTGTTAGGAAATATGGGATAGGATACTCAGGTTTACTCCTGTGAATGGAAAAATGCAATGAGCGTTATTACATGGTGCCTACCGTTGAGTTACCGAATCTATTACAGTGTCAACCAATCATTTAACTAGATTCAAGTGTGCCTTACCGAAGGACACAACCGACTAGCTAGCGACCGTTTTTTTGCTGAAAGAAGCACTAATTCCCCATACTATGTGGTGTTAGTTTCAACAGATATTAAATGTATTGAACTTTGCTCAAAACATTGTAATAAAATGGGACTTTCTACACCACTTCTAATATGAATGTCAAATATTATTTCGCAAACATATAAAACAAACATGTAGCGATGAATACATGTTAAATGCATGCTATAAAGTATCAGTAGTCAATCATTATCTACATCGGTTAAAAGTAATTACTTTCTATTTCTGTGCAGTTAATATTCACATTGATTACATTACTTGCCTTTCGCACATTGCACATTTACCTTCTTTTTGCTATTATTGTATCATTACTTATAATTTGTTGCACAATTTGTTCGGTATATAAGTATGTACCTATAAAGTCAGTTTACAAATTTACTGGTATGCTGTTTTTAATCAATTTACTTAACTGCTTTGGTGACCCTGACGAAGGATCTCAAAAACACAACATATCTGACACCTTTCTTATTGATGTTTGGTAAATGTTTAACCAACATACACCACCACACTTAATTTAGGTTAGGAATCAGCCAAGAACCCTACCTGTTTTGTAAAAATCGAATGCAATATTTTAAGGTACCGTACCATACTACCAGTACTAGAATTTGCAACCGGTAAATCCTTAATTTTATAGCTTTCGGATTATTCAGCCTTTTTTAGAGAAAGAAGGAAATCAATACCAGCAAAACATGAATGTTACCTCCATTTAACTGCTTGGCAGGTTGAGGTGTAAGAATGTCGCAACCAAGCATGTCTTTGTAGAATGGGTTGTTTTGTGATACTTTAAAATTATTTTTTGTCAAGTCCTTGTTGTCGTCTTTATTTTTAGTCTCCTTTTCTCGCTGCTGCATTTCTAGAAATTCTTTGTGTTTTTCTGCTAATTCTCTCTTGCGCTTCTCTTTTTCCGCCTTTTTTCTTTCTTCTTCTAATAACAGTCTCTCTTTTTCTGCAAGATCTTTAGCCCGTGCTGCTTTTAAAATTGTCCTCTCCGTAGCAAAATCATACTGCAATTGTAATAGCTTTGTTGGGCATATAATTTCGTCAATAAAGTGCATGCAAAATAATGATTGGTGATCATAACGGATACTAAATGCTTTTAAATTACGGGTTACCATTTTAATAACCTCTTAAGTCAGGATCTCAAATAACAATGGTGTATATAGATTGGGTTGGTAGTCATACCCATCCACTAGAGATAAATGAACATTACCATATTTAAATCAACTACTAGGTACTTCTAAGAACCTCACCTCCAAATCCTCAAGCACAACTTCTGGGTCTTTGAGGTTGAAGTCCTCTGGCAGATCAACTGACTTTTTAACCGAAAACAAATCCGATAACCTGAACTCAACCCCGTCCAGCCAAAGGTGGCCAGACGAGGCAGATGTATGGCTGTATGCCATTTTGACACGTTAGACAGATTTTAAACTCCTAGATTTAATCTGTACAGTAAAATTACATGACATTTTAAATTTACAGGATGCATAACTGAAAAGTTTTAAGGTAAATTGCTTCACACCATTGGGTTTTCAAGCGTATATATACGATATAGATGTAGGCAATCATTATGCATTTGTAATTATCGCAGCACTGCTGATCGTGGTATTTAAAAAGTTAAGAATAAGGCATAAAAATCATGCGTGTTAATCATGGAAATGGTATTTAAAGGCGACACAAATGAGAATAAAATTAAAATGGTATAACAAAACAAAACTAAAAAAATACAAGCTCATAAACATTTTTATTACTGGATTATTCTAGTTAAACAGTTTTAAAATCTAGTTCTCATACTGGTGCTGGCATGTAGGCTTTGAAAAATACATTCCAATTTCAGTTCATTTTTTTCCACAGCCTAAAACTTCTTGTTTAAAACAATAGTGTACAACTGGCACAAAATGGCTATATGTATTTTTACAGAAATTATCCAAATATTGCACAGTCATTCAAAGTGTGGTCATTTTTAATCAATATGCCTTCATAAGGCAAAAACAACTGAATGTGACAGTTCGAACTTTATTGCTATGCTGCGTAATTACTTAAGTATAATCTCAAGGTTGTCAGTATATAAACACATTTGTTTTAAGCTTTAACCCATTTGGTGGAATCCTCTTCAATCCCAAACATCTCTGTGTGTCGATTGTGATGCACAATATCCCAGCGTTTCATCCACGGGCCAGCCACTTCAGTCGTAAAGTCGTCGTTGTCTTCTTTAAGGTTTTTCATCTGAATTTTTGTGCGGTCAACGCCTGCAAATTCATCCCAGTCGATTTTATAATCTGGATCATCTGCCTTTCGCATTAGAACGCTCTTTTTTAGACCATAGAAGCCGTTCTCTTTTGCAGGATCGTGCCAGCGAAGATCTAAACTCCATCGTATGATATCAGATCTGTTTTCCAAGCTCTGATGGGGTATAGCATTGTTTAAAAACAGCACACTCCCATAAGGTACTTCACAGGTGACTATATCCTTCTTTGCGTCGAGACCAAGTTGATCCAAATCCTTTTCCTCCATTTCCACATACCATGTTCCGCCTGCACAACAAGTATGTTTCAATGTTTTACCGGCTTTGTGACCACCGGAAGCAACTTGCATACATCCATTCACCATATTGGCATCTACCATTGGGATCCATGCAGTCACTTGTAAACATTCCAAGCTGCAGGGCTCGAGGTACGCGTTGTCTTGATGCCACGGCACTGTCGTTTGCTCGTTGTGTGGTGTTTTGGTGCGAAGATTCCACACAGGGTGCCCTGCCACA
>CH002950.1:275541-288171 GCA_000149265.1 Ciona savignyi
TCTGTCTATACTAACCATATTGCTTTCGTTAAATGGTAAAATGTATTTCAAATTTGTTATTTGGTATCAGTACTTGTAAGCAATGGCCTTAGTGGATTGAAATGTAATATTCTAAATTTAACTTTCCCTTATTTGTACTTTAGTACTTAATGTTTTCAGCATTTTTTATTAAACATTTATATAGATACATTTGTACGCAAGTGAAATATAAATTTATATTAAATAATAAAAAAATATATTTCTAGAAATTTAGTAAGCCTGCATAAAACTATAGAACAGCAACTGCAGCATCTTTTGTGTTTTTCTGCCATTGTCACCTTTTGTTTCTAAGTTTAAGCTGTATTTGTCCAAACAAAACCAACTGCTTTTATTGTTGAACTTTGTAGTTTGAATAAATAGTTTTAAAAACATCTTTTTGTTTGTTAAAAAAATCTGGTATGTTTGCGGTTTTCAAAACTTTACTTTTATTTGTTGGACAGATTTGTTGTTTTTAGATTTAAATTTAAATTTTAACATTATAAGAAAATCTGTACATTTGAGTAAAAATGGAAATGATGCATTCGTATATAATATATATATACCGGAACCAGTCATGTATAAATAAAAATTTAATGTGAATGAATTAATAACTTCCTGTTTCGCATGACCAGATAACACCAACAGGATTTCTTGGAGCCACTGATTCAGCGATGCCATGTTCCATGATGATTGAAATTGCACACGCTCTTCGCCAGTCTCTCGACCTCCTTAAAACACAGGTGATTGACACATTGATCATGTTGTAAATTTGGTCTTCAGCCGAAAGCGCGTTCCATTAGAATGCACAAGGGGATCGATTCTCAATGCGCGTCCCTGCAACCCATCAATATTTAATCCCTACTGGGCAACTTGAGTTTGTGGTGAAAATTTAATCACAACCCATCACATGCACCGCACGTAATTGAAGAGACATGGCTTTTGTACAGCATGCATCCTGTCGATAATGCCCTTTGTGTTACGCGGTTCTGAGCGTGCATCCATTATGGATTACCTTCACCAATAATTGGATTGCGGTTACTACACAGCCGCTAGTAATTTGTCACTCCCACATGCAAATACAATGACACTTAAGACTGATTGGTGAGCAAATATCTTTGACCACTGCCCACAGATAATCCTATATAAGTGCCAACAGTATGATTATTTCATTTGAAATATTACAACATCAAACGTTTAAACTGCAATATTAAGCAGGTTTAATCAATTAATGCTTTAAAACAAATGCTAATAATTCTTGTATGTTAAATACCAGAAATACAAAATGTTAAACTTGATTTTAAATAAAGTGCTGCGCAAATTTATAAAAGTCCATGGCTTTACTTTAAAAGTAAAGTACATAGCTTTAATAATCTAACAGTCTAGGAAAATGGACACACATTGATTAGGTCAATTTCCAAATAAATTATGCACTTAAATCCAAAATACCTTAAATGCTATTTGAATATATACTGTTCAACATTGTTTAGTCAAAATTTAAACATTTAACTATACCTTGGTATGCAGTAAAACAAGTCTAGTTAGTCTACATATATGTTATGCAAGCAGCCAACTTAGATCTGCTTAAAAATTAAAACATAAATTTTCGTGTTCTATCAATTATGCAGTAGAACCAAATTCAATTTAAAATGACCACTAATTAATCTTAGACAGTGGAGCATGTTTACAGGACAAAAATAAATTTGCGGTTCGATAATTTTGCCACAAAAATAGAATCTTAATGCAGATGTCTTTTTATAGTAATCTGCTCTACACAAAGCTTAAACTATTGCTATTGATTCGCCACATCTAAAGTCAATATAAAATTTAGCAACAAAAGAAATCATTAATTTTTTCTTACTAAAATGTGAAGCGCATTTAAAAAGGAAAATCATAAAAAAAACTAAATGTTAAAACTGAATATCCATATAAAATGAAAGAGATTTTGTGTATATATCATTGATTATGTTTTACCATTAAAGGAAACAACATAGGATACACTAACATATGATTAAACTTCTCTATACTGGTGCATACAACTTAGTTCTATTTGGATCACATCTTACCTAAATAAAAATTTTAAATAGTGTAGTGGTATCTACAGGAAAAGCAGGCATAAGTACTTGCTTACTGTGAAGTTTTAATTATGCAAAATCGTTCGTAAAGGTAACTGGTTAATGTGCTTTTCAAACAAGGTTCCAGATGCCCGCTAAATTTGGGCTAGAAATACCTTGTAATAGTAATAATAATATGCAATGAGTCTATGAATTCTGGCAGTTTTTAAAGATTTTTGTTTGTGAAAATTCATCATTTTTTATCTTTTACAGCAAAAAGCAACAACCTAGCCAGGCACCAGTTTATACAGGTTTCACCCCAATTAACACCCTTATTACAGGTTTCACCCCAATTAACACCCTTATTACAGGTTTCACCCCAATTAACACCCTTATTACAGGTTTCACCCCAATTAACACTCTTATTACAGGTTTTACCCCAATTAACACCCTTATTACAGGTTTCACCCCAATTAACACCCTTATTACAGGTTTCACCCCAATTAACACTCTTATTACAGGTTTTACCCCGATAAACACTCCTATTACAGGTTTCATCCCATCAACTAAGTACCCCTTGTTTGCAAAATTTCCTGAACAGTTTTTAAACCTATCTATCGATTAGCTACTAGCAACGAAACAGTCAGTAGTCACGGTCTGATCCAACTCCATCGCAGCTGATCTTCTTCGATGGAGAGGAGGCGTTATCTTGAATGGTCGGCCACGGATTCCCTCTACGGGTCCAGGCACATGGTGAATGAATGGAGATTGCCATGGAACGGCCGGACAAGACTGGACTCGATTGTAAGTTCACATAGGATAGGATAGTTTATTCATGTTTATCCCCGTGAATGGGAAAACCTAGGGGGTTATCACACGAGCAATCGTCAGATTACCTTGCGCCCATCGTCGGGTTACCGGAGCTATTGCAGTGTGTTGTATATGATAGACACGTTCCTTCAATTTGGTAGAACCCATTAATCCGCTGGGTTCAGGCAATGTCCGTAAAGTGCCTTGCCCAAGGACACAACCGACTAGCTAGCGACCAGTTTCGCACCTGCAACCTTTCGATTGAAAGGCGACGCACTTAACCGCTAGACCATCGGGCCGGACAACATGATTTTACCAGCTCTCCAGCTCACCATCAGTAGCCTGTTAAACTGTCATCTGAGAGGTGGTGAATTAGAAACCTAATGTGTCGGTTGTTTTTGGAAATTAGTGAATGTTGTATAAACCCAGGTTACTAACGAAATTTTTGAAAAAGTGTAGCAATGTTTATATTATAATCAACACACTATAATAGCTATGGTAATCTGACTGTGGGCACAAGGATATCTGACAATCATCTGTGTTCTAATTCTTCTAGTTTACTTACCAACAGGTATAAATTTAACATAAGTAGTATTATATATCCTAATCACTTTTATTTAACTGATTTAACCTTCAACCAATTTTGAGTTCTTTCAGGATTCAAACATTGTTTATAAAACAATTTTCCGTAGGATTTGTTTGTGCTATTGGATCTGATTGGAACAATGGACACACAGTTTTTAAACTTCCATGTTACAAATACGCGTTGGTACCAAAGGCTCACAAATCTCGGTAAGCAGTCTGTAACATCTGATTGTAATTTCCACCTATGCGTTATTACATGTAAAATGTCTTGACCACTGTACCATGGTGAAATTACACTGTGTGTCAGTAATATATGTAAATTCCATATATGTAAAAAATTTCTAGCTGGAAAGTCACCGTAAATTCCATGAAATGGTAATGGTAGCTTGAAAAAATCTGCATAGAAATTTCACCACGATTACTTCATTGCTTGTTTTTCACCGATGTACTTCTATGCAAATTTTTACTAATATTTTTCATTTCAACATTTCAATATTTTTTCAAATATGTCTGCCTTTTTACCAACTTTAACAACCGGATTTAGGAACGTGATTAGGCCATTTAGTGATTCTAGAGAAATAATTTCAAACTTTAAAATAAACTTATGAGCATTTTAAATTATTTAGTAAATTGAATTACCCTGTACATATTATTTATGTAATTCTTGTGAATTATAATGTAGAACCAACAAATGCAGATTTCTTATTGTGTAAGGCTAATTAAAACTAATACAGGATATAAGAATTTATTTAATAAAATAAATTTATATCCTCTTATGCAAAGTTAGGCATATCAAAATTAAGACCTTTTTGACAAATATTGAACTAAAAAACGATTTATTGTTATCATAACTATGTCTGTTATATACACTGTTGAAGTAATTACTAAAAAAATCAATTTGACTAATTAATCATCAACATTTTTTGTATAACCACCAGAGCTAAGAATGTACCACGCTAACCTGCTAACAGTGGACAACATACAACACAGAAACCAAGTTTTTAACCCTCGGCAACTCGGTCAGGCGTTTATGATTGACGATGATCATAAATACTTTGCGCAAGCAGGTAACTGTATTTTGTAGTACGTTGTTGCTATTGTATTTTGGTCACTAATACAATAGCTGGACAGTTGTGTCCTTTGGTGCAAATACAGTGCATCATAGAAGGTTTGTTCCACTTAAACATTTAATTTTTAAAGAAATAAAGTATTTATAATATTGTAGTTTTACTTACCATATTTTGAACATGCATGTATGGCAATGAGTCCTTGGCACATCTTAGTTTAGTAATTTAAAAAAATGTAGACGATATACAGTTAACCGCAAGGTTGTTTGACTTAATCCTAACGCTAGATAGTAGATTGTGTCTTTATGCAAGGCAGTTAGCAGTCATTTATTAAAAAAATATCTTCACCATACACAATGAAATAGCACCGGTGACACATTAATGGGTCCAAGATTGTCGGTGAATAACGATTTCTACTTTTTTAAACAGTTTGAATAAAACCTGTATATTATATGCTACCAAATTCTAATTTTTTCCTCATTTTTGCAGGTGTGCCGATTTTGCATTTAATATCGTACCCCTTTCCATCTGTATGGCATACCATGGGTGACAACGCCAGTGTAATGAACTACCAACGGACAGAAGTGATTTCCCGAGTAATTGCTGCATTCGTGTGCGAATACCTGCACCTGAATGTGTGACACTAAAGCACTCTTAATTTATTTTTTATTTCAAAACATATTTTATCCTGAGCAAAGAGCTCAGAACAAAGAAATGCTTGCAACACACACAGTACATAGGGAAAACAAAGAACATATTATACAAGGGTTAGTTCCTGAACCCCTGAGCATATGTGTGGTACCGGTAGTGAAAATCCGGCATTTATCAGTCCCATTTTGATAAAATAATATTGTTTCCTTTTCTTTGCAACACAGGTGTTTTGAAATTTTACAAAACAATATTAAACCAGTTTAAAAATTTATTGCACAAATGAATGTTTTTAAAATGTATGTTTATATATTACCCCATTGTGCAAAAAACACCCATATGTTGGTACTTATTTGATCAAAGTCAAAGTATTTAAAGTGTCAAAACTTATCACCGGGCTTGTGCAATCAAGTTGCTTTACAACAGATATGTATATTCTATGGGTGCATACCTCATTCGGTTCAAAACAGTTTTTTTTTAGTTGAAATGTTGTTGGATCAAAACCAACCGCTACCTTTTACGGTTGTGTCACATTCTTTGTTTTGTATATTGCACTTTTTTCCTATAATAATTTGGAGAAAAAGTTTTCAGGTGCTTTTTATACTTTTTGTGTGAAAGGACAAAAGAATGAACAAAAAGGTATAGCGATGCAAGTAAATAAGTTTCATCTTAAAATAACTTGCATCACAAGAATTATTAAGTGTTTTATACCTAGGTCGTGGTTGTTACTATATTCAATTGTATAGAATTTTTTTTAAAACCCATTTTTATATAGGCAAGGCAATTTTAGAATCTATTTTCATGTTTTACAAGGTCCTTTCCAGAACTAAAATTCAACTTTTGCTGCTATATTTTACAATATGTAAATTGAAACTTACCTACATAATATGTATGAACTTTTAATGTTTTTTTGTTCAAATAAACGTGATTGCATACTCAGATCTCTTTATATTGTAATATTTGTGATGTTCTATTAACATACTCCTAAGGATGATTGTCTACCACAAGATCGACACTTCTATTTTTCAGACATTGCTCCAACCCAGTTGACAGAATTAATCTTTGTACTACACTTTTTACATGAATTGGTTCAGATATTGCTACATTTGATATTTATCTTGGTATTATGGAATTGTATCTACTTATTTAACCAATGTAATCCAACACACTTGTATAAGGTCACATAACAGTGGAACACAGATAAAGCCAGCTTAAAGCTTTCAATGTACTTTTGTTAATATGGTTTTAAGAATTATAACCCATACACAGGTAGTGCAGTAAATCACTCTTGCCTACATGCTATCCACCCCTTTAGTATGATATACGTATGTACTTAAGCTAAGATGACATATAAACTTGTATTCAATGTACAATAGCTCAAACCACCGGACTTATTATGTGCAAATCTTACTACTATACACTGAGGTAAATGTGATTATTTGGCATTGTTCAATAGTTGGTGCATTATAATCGTTTAAACTCCTGGTGTGTTAAAATATTTACCAGTTATACACATCAATAGTTAAGTTTTATACATCAAGCTTATTGGACCACTGTGACATTACAAAAAAATTTATTAACAAAATAAAAGGAATTCTTATTATAAATTGCAATTTAAGTTCAGCATAGAATAGTTATTAAATGTTAATAAAAAAATTCATGGTGTCTGTATTCCTAATCACAAGTAAATTGTTAATGTAGTCTATCAAATGTGGTCAGTTAAATATAAAAGTTATTCGCTTTACAAAGTTTGATTGATTTTTTAGTTAGACTTTATAAATGTAAAAAATGGAGCGAGATCGGTTTCTTGAACTGATATTTTTGTTAAAATTTTACCCACAAACTTTGAGTCACAATCATACAGCATTTTCAAGCACAGCACACTTTCTTCTGTTACTTTTTGCTTCAAGCTTTTTCTCCCTGGGTAATCCCTTACTGTATAGAGCAAGTTTTGCAGTAGAAATTTCAAAATTCTTGGCGCATGGTTTGGGATTCTAACCCGTGTTGCTTGCATTACCGCGCAGAGGGATTGCAAGATTTCAATGAGAGTTTTATCGTTGACAACTTCAATGTCGTGTTCCATGTGTGAAAAAATATCCTGCAGGTAGCGCGCCGATGTAATACCCATTACCGGAACATAAAATTTCATATTTTTCCATAGTACAAAACGTAAAGGAATTTGGGTGCTCGTGCTTATATTAGATAATAGAACTTCGAAAATCTGATCGTATCTTGTCGTCAATCGCAAGTGGTCTGCTTTTTTGGGGTCTCTTTCCAAAACTGCTAAACAACTCAACATACAGGATAAGGATTTGTCCAATACTTCTGCATCTTGAGAATAGAGTTTATGAAGCAGTGCGTCGAAAACAACTTCGCCTCTGTTGTATATACGAACTTCTGCTTTAGGAACTAATTCAAACAAAGTTTCGCATACAGTAAGCCCGCTTAATATACTAGGGGCATTATAATCATCTATCATAAGCAACATGGGGGGTAAGATCATGGATAAATTGTCAGTTAATCTTCTCCAAGACGAAGCCTTTACCAGTTCACAAAATATGTGGCACAGAACCGGATTTTCTTTCCACTTTTCTTTTGAAAGTCTTGGTGTCAACTTCTCAAGTATTTTCATATGTTGCAGTTCCACAGTTGGAGTTACATTTTGGGAGTTAAAAATTTCCAAAAATTCATCGAAAAGTTTTTTGCAATTTTTAGAACACTGTTGACAGGACCATGACACTGATCCATCAAAAAAAATAAAGCGAAGATACAAAAAGTCGCATTCTAAAGATTTCCGAAAATTTGGCAAATCTTTTTCACCAATTTCGAAAATAAATTTTAACATTTCAGTGGCGGATTTACAAAAACGATCAATAAATTTATGCAGAAGTCCAACATGATCATAATCCACCACAATTTCATTTTCCATCTTTAATTTCGATTGTATAGTTGGTACAAGTGAATCGCAGAATAAAGAAATAAATTCTTGACATTTTAATGCAATTGCTGGCAAGGTTTGGATGTCGCCGGAAGCAAGATGGTCCAATAAATATTTTTCGTAATCTTTTAATATAATCTCTAAAGACATTTTAGCATTGTCTACTTATTTCATTATTAACAAATTTTATATCTTGAAGGAAATAAAAGACAGTTCTGTAGTCTATGTTTAATTGTTTGTAGTTAGCCCAAACAGCGCCAAAATCTATATATGCCTTTATCTATCAATTAAAACTGTTTATTATTTAAGGAATTCGGAACAACAAAATTGCATTGTATGTACAACCATGTAGACCAAGACCTCGGGCCGAATAGCTATGTGGGTTCTTGCTTTGCCTTCTAGCGTAAGGTTGTCGGATTAAAATCAGCCACTGGCTAGATGGTTTGTCCTTGGGAAAAACACTTAGCAGTTAACATTAGAACCCAGAAGCATACGTTACACACTACAATAGCTCTGGTAACATAAAGATGAGCAAAACGATTATACCAGTGAATAATCGCTTTGAGTATTCACCATATGATTTGATAAATGCCTGGTTGAGAACTTATAGCGCGTTTACTTTTTTGGGTTTAACAGGTTAAAACCAAAATAATGATACAAACTCAGGACATTTCAATGTGAATTTAACCAGCAGTATTTGTTTTTTTTTACCTCTTTAACCGATTAATTTTTCAAATTTATTTTACTACCCTGATTCCACATAAATTGTCAATTTTTATGCTGCATGGTTCACAATGAACAGTTGAGCAGGTGTGTTGTTTTGCAATCTATCTATGTACTCTTATCACAATCCTGTTTCGCATTAACACCGACAAAGGCCTCAGAATTATGGCGAGTCAACGTTACATAAGTACTGCATTACTGTCAATGTGACAATAGAATATTTAACTTGTAAAGTGGAGACTTCACATTCAAAAAAGGAAGGCTTTATGAGTGTGGGTTTTCCCATGCATACTATGTTTGTTTTGATCGAGCCGGTTTTGCATAAAGATACATCAACATTTTCAAGCTACATTCTCAGCATTTCTAAAAGGAAAAAGTGTGGCATGAAGGGTTGTCTCCATGTACAGAGGATCTGTCAGCAAGTAACTTATACGTTAAAAGATTTAACGGATAGTTATCACTGGAATTTTTTGATAAAAAGAGAGAGAATTGTGTGGGAATCCACACAAATGGTTTTGCTGACTGCTAAAACATTTTCCCATTTACAAGGATAAAACATTAACATCACAATACATGGTGATAGAAGAGTTAACAGGTTAGTTTTGTAAATAAGGATATGTGTCTGTGAAACAAACAATAGTTCAGGTTTATTTCCGTAAATGGCAGATGGTTTTGTCACTAATATGTGGTAAATCGCTGGTTCGTTTTGGATATTATTTGTTTTTTACACAATTTTTACTTGTGAACTATATGTAAACGTGTTTTTTGACTGTCACTATGATTTGTTCTCTTGACCCATATTTATTTTGTAAAAATTTGTGTGCTTTCATGAACCAAAACACAAACTACAGAATGACCTAACATATAGAAATGCAGAATAAAACCAAAAAAAGTGTGATACCGGTATATAAATATCCATACCAGAAGAAAACGGAAATTTGGGTTTATCTGCGTGAATGGGTAAATACAATATACGTTAACAGATTGTGAGAAGCCATTAATCTTCCTAGTCACAACCGACTAGATAGCAATTACAATTTTATTTTTGTTTTTTCCCTGCAGCATTTATAAAGAACAATTTAAAAATACATGTCATATATATATATATATACCAAAACAAATATGGTGTTAACTGAAATTCCAATCATTAACCAAAGAAATAAAAAATACTACAGCAAAACAGGAAGGCACCAAAAAAAATAAAAGTTATCTAGTTTGGCGCCTCCCTGTGAAAAAAAAAAATATATATATATATATATATATATAAAATGTATATATAATTATATGCAACCATTTTCGATATCCGCAACACTTACTTAGGCAGAAATGCGACGCGCTAACCCACAAGCTAATAGGCCAGAAGAGTTTTATATTGGTTTCTGTAAATTGAAAATGTATTATTTCTGTATTGAATTAATTTCTGTAATTAGCATTAAATATCTACCATTTCTGTTTTCTTTAAATTAGTATGTCAGCTCAGAAGATCTGCAAAACAAAACAAAAGCATGCTTTGTGATTCCAAATTTTAAACAGTGATGCCAACAGTTAAAAAAGTTTTTCATATAGAAATCGCACATTTTAAATATCCAACGCTTAACATTTGACTGAATGATGAATATACAAACAAAACTATATAAAAAAAAACGGTAAAATGGACGAGCCTTTTATAGGTTAAAAAAATCACTGCATCAATGGGTTGTTTAGAAACCTAAAGAACACCTCGATCATATACAACAAAGTGCAATAAGCATAGGTAACACGATCGGCAATGGCATTCTTGAATTCGGGATGTAGTCTGACGACGGCCGTTCTAGATACCAAAAAGAACGCTGTTGCTCAGCGTTTTCGCGAGGTACTCTGACGATTGCCATTGTAAAACCTAGAAAGAGAGATGACCAACTGTGGTTCAAGCAGGATTCATTGGATCGGTATTAAACTTTAAAAAACTTTTACAGAGCTGAGACAGCTACTTTTGGCGGGCAACCCTCGTCGGGGATTCCCCGGTAGCCTAAGAATAAAATACAGGGAGGCGTATATAGACAGGAAGGTGTCATTGCACAAGGTTAATACTGTCAGAAATATTGCTTGACAGGATACCTTAAGAAGATGAGTGGGAAACACTTTTCCTGCCCCACCACTAATCACAACCCCAAAACCTAATTGTAATCCCAGCCCCAGCAATAAGCCAACAACCAAATGTGCTAGTATTCATTTTAAAGTAATGCATTGCATTCTGTTTTAAATACGCGATCACTCCAGTTTCCAGATAAGGACCGTCATAATATGGTCCTAAACTTCAAATTTAACTCCGCTAAAGCGACCACACGTTCTCAATAATTTGTCTTTGTCACACCAAAATAATAATGATAAATTTCTTTTGTGATCAAAACAATAAGATGAGATGAGCGCATACACACACACAAAGAAAATTGTGGTAAACAGAACTAAATCTTATAAGATAAACTTCAGTACTGACAGTTGTTTAAATTCATTCTGCAGTGTCTGATACAAATAATGACATTTAGTAAAAAGCAGACGTTTTGGCTGCACATGACGACAACTTGCTCCAAAGTAAAATTCGCTAACACAACCACGGGGGGTGCCTCTAAATACTACAGGATCGCTAGGAGCGCTTGGATCACTTAAATTGCTATGAAAAGTAATTCTAACCCTATCCCAAACATTGATCTCAAACCCAGAAGTAACTTTAACCCGAACCCTAACATTAATATCATGGCTTTTGTAATTACGAAGTATAGTAAGCGATCCAAGCGCTCCATGCGATCCAAGCGGTCCAACCGATCCTGTAGTATTTAGAAGTATCGACCACGGGTGGTTCGACTGTATATCTTAAATGTGATACTGAATGAGGTTTAAAACTTACAATTTTTTCCTTACACAGGTATAGTTTAGACATTTTAGATGAACATAGATGAATTTCGACGAAATCGCGGGTATGTGACCGCCAAAGAAACAAGTATTTTGCATCTAATACGACGAAAGTTTAGTTTTGGAAAATGCACAAAAAGTCGGACCTTTTATTTTTTACGAGGACTATTTCCAGTTACAAGCTGGCTTCCAAAATACCGGAAATCGTACATATTCAATGATATTGTGTCGGGAATTACCGTTGGTGCAATGCATATTCCACAAGGTATGATGCCAAAGAAATTTCTTTATTATGCATTTGCCAAGTTGCATTTTTAAACACCTGAGAACAAGAAGTTAATATTCTTATGTTAATATACTCTTATACTAGTAGTTTCACATGTTTGAGCTGATCATTTACATTACTTTAACATGGTATAATGTCACTAATTACTATCAGTTACATGTTTATCTATGTAAATGATACCTCTATCAATATACCAATATATTTTAAATTTCAGGGTTGTCGTATTCATTACTGGCTGGCCAACATCCCATATATGGCCTATACTCTTCTTTCTTTCCAGTTTTTTGGTATTTTATATTTGGCACCTCGAAGCATTTATCTGTAGGTAAGAAATAGCTGTTAAATGTGTATATGTGATCATGATCTAGAAAGTTAGAATGCATGACTTGGCCTTTGATATATTGAATAATGTCAAATACCAACTAGATTTAAACAACCTTGCATCAAGTGCAGGCGCGCCGAACGTACAAAAAGCCAGGGCATGCCAGGGTTGGGAGAAAATAAATTTCGCGCCCGGCGCGGCAAAAAAATTTTTAACATTAATTTGCCCTTGAATGCGTTTCTTGGACATTTTAAACTAGGCTCTTAACGATAAAAAAATTTCGAGCGGTTACC
>CH002950.1:311759-333544 GCA_000149265.1 Ciona savignyi
CCACATTAATAGGTTTAAGACTGGTACCGTTGAAAAATTCCTTAACACGATTTCCACTCATTTTTTATCCTGTGTGTTTCCATTTCCTCTGTAGTATGTGAATAATATAACGATAAAAACGTATGACTATACTTAATAATAGTGCTAATATGTTGCTAAAAATGGCTTATACTTGAAAATTGTGTCAACATTAAAACTGAACTGAGGAATTATTAAAAAGGTGCCTAGCATGAATCCTAATTTATTATGTCAATTTTGTTCCAGCTAAAAACCCCAAAGAAATGAACATCTGGCGGGAATCCCCAACACCAGAACCACGAGACATCAATGTGGACATGGAGAGGTAAATATGATTTCTATGTTTAAACATCCACTTCAATATTCGGATTGGTAATAGTTTCTTTGTCCACTATTATCTATATGGGGCACCAACAGTAGGCACACAACTTCCACCATTAATCATGAATGTAACCCAAAACTAAACTTTGCTCATTGACACATTGCAGAATGTAACACGATCAGTTTAAACACCATTAAAAACATCCAAACATCTCACTGATAAATTGATTTTTTGTTCCATGCTTAAAAAAACGCTGCTTTTACCTGTTTATCTGATCCGATAATCCTTCATTGGCTCCCTTAAACAGTATTTCACAATTCCCTTCTCTCTCACAGACTGGACGACACTCTCCGAGATTTGATCGGTCAGTTGAAACAAACTGAAGTGGTCGACCTGGACGAACGATGTGAGAGAATGCAAGACATCATCGACCACGTCTTGTCCATGGTGGGTGTGGTTTGGAAGCGAAAAGTTTTTCGTAAAACAAATTGAACTTAAAACAAAGTCAAACCTAGTGAACGTTAATTTTGCAGATCATTTATGCAGTTGCAATCGTTGATGCAATTTTTTTGATGTTTTCTAATTTGTTTTTTTTTAACTTGATGTTTACTAATTTGGTTTATTTTAACTTGATGTTTTCTAATTTGGTTTATTTTAACTTGATGTTTTCTAATTTGGTTTATTTTAACTTGATGTTTTCTAATTTGGTTTATTTTAACTTGATGTTTTCTAATTTGGTTTATTTTAACTTGATGTTTTCTAATTTGGTTTATTTTAACTTGATGTTTTCTAATTTGGTTTATTTTAACTTGATGTTTTCTAATTTGGTTTATTTTAACTTGATGTTTTCTAATTTGGTTTATTTTAACTTGATGTTTACTAATTTGGTTTATTTTAACTTGATGTTTTCTAATTTGGTTTATTTTAACTTGATGTTTTCTAATTTGGTTTATTTTAACTTGATGTTTTCTAATTTGGTTTATTTTAACTTGATGTTTTCTAATTTGGTTTATTTTAACTTGATGTTTTTTAACTTGTTGTTGTACTTTGTGCTTAATTGTTCCATGGTTGCCTATTTTCAGGATGAGTTTGACAGCGAAATCTCCGTCCCCCTATCATCCTGTCTCACCCAGCTGCTGTCGGATCACTTCCACAAATCGATCATCACTCTCGCATACTGCGATATCACAGATGAGTAAGTACATGGGGATTTTTGGCCAACCGTTTAGGCTGGCGGCTTAGTGCTTAGCCTTTTAACCATAAGGTTACTGGTTCGAAACTGGTCGCTAGCTAGTCTGTTATGTCTTTGGGCAAGGCACTTTGGGCAAGGCACTTTACAGACATTGCCTGAACCCAGCGGATTAATGGGTTCTACCAAATTGAAGGAACATCTATATCATACACAACACACTGCAATAGCTTCGATAACCCGACGGTGGGCGCGAGGTGATCTGATGATTGCCCGTGTGTTAACCCCCTTGGTTTTCCCATTTACGGGGATAAACATAAATATCCAATCCTATCCTATAGGGGTGAACTTGTTGTTTTTTCAGGGGTGCCATAAGCACCATCTTAGTAAAATCGACTTTTTGCCAACGTTACAATGTTTGATGTAATCAGAATAAAACTTTTTTTTATTAATTTAGGTGGAATTTTAGTTTAAATCAGGGGAACAAGAGTGTTTAGTCCTGGCACCCCTAAACTTATGAGTTGGTGTAGGTGAAGCATTTTAAAATTGTTCCCATATTGGATCTGAATAGAATAGGGTAACAGAAACATAAACGCTATAGCTAGATATACGCCTCAAATTTTTTAAAAATGTAAGTTTATCATCTGTTTAAATTAGGGTTGGTATGGTTCTGTGTTTAATATTTAAAACAGGCGGCATTTCCAGTTTTAGCTCACATTTTGTGAGAGTGCAACGTTGGTGCAATTTGGACACTGTCACTCCTAACCTCACCCCAAAATTCCCCAGGTATTTAGAGAATTGCGTGGAGAAGCCATTGTACGTGATATTTCGCAACTTGTGCCAGAGCAAGAAAGACGAGGACGCCTTCGGTGTGCTGCTCTCCCTGCTATCGGAGATGTACAGCATACAGTCCAGACTCGGGTATCACCTGCTGTTCTTTCTAGCTGTCAAGTAAGTGCAGCGCGTTTCGAAATATAGATAACTATATACTGGTTGTTTAAATCTAATGCAAACTACTGATGGTTGTTTTATTTAAACTAATTTTCCGCTTCTCTTTTGCTATTATGGTTTTAATTAATTAGGCAATTTTGTTTTATACCCAGCTGAATGGTTAAGTAACCAGTTGATTGGTTAAAAAAATTAGTCAACTAAACGAATTTAGTCAACTACAGTGAAAATTAATTATTGAAGCTTACACAGTGGAAATTGCAGTGAATTCTTAGCGTTCTGTAAACTTTTTGATTTTTTTGGAGACAGCTTAATAAGTTTTATCTCATCAAACCTTTACCCACAAAAATGGACAAAACATTTCTGTCAAGTATGTGAAAGATCATTTTGAAATAGAGATCATTATGTACCCACTCTACTGTTATCATAATTAGAAATTTTTTTCTTATCATTTTCTCACAAAGATTTCACTGCAGGAAAAACTTTTTGATTTTTTTTAAAAACACCTTAACCTCATAAAAAAGGACAAAACATTTCTTAACTGCAGGAAACAAACTTACAACGAGGACAACATGTTTGTGTACGAATCGTTCGCGCAAAACACCCAACTTGGTGATGTGTACAACTGTTTGATGATGGACCTGAAGCATTGTCAGGAGGATGACGTAACAATGCTTGTCTTCCTCGTGCCGCATGTTTTCAAACAGGTGACGATAATTTTTATTTGATTTTCAACGTTTTTTGTGTTTTTCGTATAGCGCAATAGAGTCTAAAACAAAAGTACAGTGTAGCATTGATAGTGTTGTATTCTTGTATTGGAGGTACTTGGTACTGATTCGTAGTGAATAAAATTAAAGAGAAACACGTCGGGTTGTACAGCACGAAATGCACGCATAGAATGTTGCATACCAAAGTAAATGATTATTCCACACATGCGGCATGATTACAGTTGATTACAGGGCACGCATGATTACAGGGCACAAAATAACTGTCTGGAAACCTTCACATATTACTACAGGGATAGAAATTAATACATTACCACATCAGATAGTGTTCTAACTGTGTGAAATATTTACTGGGAACAACTGGAATAAAATTTGATAAACACGGTTCGTTTTTTTATTTTTTAATGAACTTTTCATTGTTTGCTGATACTTTTCATCATTTTAGGGAAATTATGTTTTAAAAAAACTTTAATTTTTACCTCTATGTGAAGTATCTTTTACAATTTGGTTTATATGGTTAAGATGTTCTTTCAATTTTAGTTCAGTCCATTTATCCAAAAAGCCGCTTCCCACGAACACAACCAGCTAATCAATCAGTTTTGATCTCACAACCTTTCGACTCAAAGGCGACTTATTAACCCACCAAACTATTTGGTTAAACTAAGGTAACCCATGTCACACCTGTATCCGTAAGCCACAATTTTTCATTACAGTTTCCAGAGCATTGTATTGGGAACAGCGAGTTGTTGAACATAATCGTCGCGGTGCTGGATCCACAGCAGTTGGAGGAATTCCAATGTCTCATCATGACTGGGGAGTTGGTCATGATGCGAAAGGACAGTCTTCTTAATGTCCTTGGTAAGTACAAATAGGATAGAATAGGATATTCATTTTTATCCCTGTGAATAAGTAAACCAAGGGGGTTAACACACGGGCAATCGTCAGATCACTCGGCCCATCGTCGGGTTACCGGATATATTGCAGTGTGTTGTATATGTTAGACATTCAATCCTTCAATTTAGTAGAACCAATTAATCTGCTGGGTTCAGGCAATGTCCGTAAAGTGCCTTGTCCAAGAACACAGCCGACTAGCTAGTGACCAGTTTCGCACCTGCAACCTTTCGATTAAAAGACCGCCGGACTAAATGCTGGGTATGGCAGAAGTTTTTTTTTTTGGGTACAGAGGCTCTTAATGTCCTCATTTCTTAGAAAGTCTTTTTTAATATTACAAAAAATATAGTGTTTAATATTTATATATGATACCTTTAGTTTTTGGTCGATCCATTTTAGTCCACTAGATCAAAGCAAAGTCTACGAGCAACGACACAGCAATTACTCAGGGTGGGGATCAAACCGAACACCTACCGAGTCACTTTTTTTTGTTTTCCCCCCTAGACTGAATATAAACTATAATATATGTTTTTATATTCTGGTGGATGGGGAATAGCTTTGATGAATTCAAATTTAATGAATTCAAAGCTAGTGCTTTATATTTTCGATGCGTTGCAACTTTTATAGCTTAACCCATAATTCCACTGAGTTTAGGCCAAGTCTAGTAAGTTCCATGACGAAGGTCGCAACCAACTGGCTAGTAAGCAGGTTCGATTCTTCAACCTTCGATTAAAAGGCATTGCATTTACCCACTAAGCTTCTCAGCAGACAACTCGATTCAAAAGCGAGTTCTGGACACTGTTGGCTTGCTGTTGTCCACTAGGTGTCCCTGTCCAGTCACCCCGCCGGGCAGACGAGCTCCCATTTCTGTTAATTTTATTTTGTTTTAAAAATAATAACTGACGCAACCAACTAGGTAGTAAGCAGTTTTAATTATTTTACCTTTCGATTAAAATGCACGCTATTGACCCACTAAGCCCGTGAACAACCCGATTCAAAAGCGACCGAATTACTGTATCTAAAGTTAAAATTCACCGATTTCTTCCAGTGGCGAGTTTAGAATGGGAGAGCTTCGAGCAGTATTGCGTGTGGCAGTTGCTTGGTGCGCATGACATCACGCCCGAAGTGACGTTGCCGCTTCTGCAGAAACTCAACTCGAAGTCGCACGCCGAGGCGCTTTCAATGCTCCTGCTGGCGTTTAAACATCAAAGGTACATAATTTTACATTTTTCTGGAGGAAAAAAATAAAAGGTATAAAAAACAACATTTTGGGGATAAATCTTTTTCAAAAAAGTATAATCTTCTGTGAAACCCAATTTAAAAAAATCGTCTTCTTCTGAGGTTTTTATAAACATTACTCGTTTTAAAGGCTATTACAAGCATGTTTATTCCATTTTATGTAAAAAGAAACTTAGATTAACAATGCAAATTTATTAAAAAATGTTTATTTATTTTATTTTTATATTTATTTTTTATAACTGAATTATTTTTAATAATACAACACTGATTTTACTTCTTGTTCATTATTTGACCAAAATTCGTTTTTCCAGACCCACCCAGGAGATGGTGAAGCACGTCATTTCCCGCCAATGCGGTGACGTGGACAGGTTCGCTACGTCATTGTTACGTCACTGGGCGATCGGACACACGAAGGACGTAGCAGAACACCTGACCGTCCTACTCAGCAAAAGCAAACCAAGAAACACCCCACCACGCAAAGGATTGCGTCAGAGGTCAGATTAGAGATGTTCCTTTTTTTGTTTGTTTATAAAAAGAAGAGTTTTTCTATTTTTTTTTTGTTTTTCTGCGGTTGGTAGAAAAAAGGCAAAAATACCGAAAAACGCAAATCGTCACGTTTTATAACCTAAATAAAAATACTTTTTTTGTCCGGTCGTGCGAACGGTTTTTACATGTGCATACTCGTCAAAATGCAAATGTTCATTTGTTTGGTTTAAAATACGAGCCTATTTCAAAGGTGCGTTTATCAAAATTTACCTTGCTTGTTTTCCAAAACTGCAAATCCAGTATATGAACGCATCAAAGTCTTATTTGTAACTCAACTTGTATATATTTCATCAAGAGTTTTGCCGTTATAGTATCTTTAGTCTGCACCAAAACAAAACAAACGCTGAAATACATTAATAAGAGCAGAGTCAAATTTACTGTCACACCATACCCTGCTTGATTACCATAACGCGAAGTTGTACAGAATTTATTATAATGTCTTTTACTGCTTGATGCGTATTTATGACGAAAAATCAACTTGTGTCATTCCAAGTGTTTTCCCGCCAACTAAGCTTTATAATTGTCTCTGTGACATCACAAACTCATTTGTGTTGAACAGAACGATGTATTACGTGAAATACGAATGCCTAGTACAGGACTTCACCCTGCAAATTGCTGCTAAAGTAAGAACTAGTTTTGCAGAAGTTAAAAAAGCTTGAAACAGAGAAAAAATAGAATTTTCATAGCATTTTATTCTAACATGAAGAGTTTTAAAGTTATTTATACCAAGATGAGTCGTTTGGATGAGGTTTTTAATTATTTCGCCATGCTTTCAAAGAACAATTTATTGAAGCTTGCTTGCCGCCTGTTTCTCGTCCAAACCGGTTTATTCCTGATCTGGATCACGTTCTCAATGCACCAAGCTCCCGAACCCGAGCAGTACCCGGCATTACAGCGACTGGTCCGTAGTATTGACCGGTTCCTGTGGTCAAGATTCGAACTGAGCGCCATCAGCTTTGAGTTGTACGGCGATGACGTCATTTCCTCTCTCCCTCCAGCACCGGAAGTGGTGGCGGATGACGTAACGTTGGACTTCTGCGAACCAGGCAAGGCAAAATTGAAAGGACAGCTCGAAATCGCGCCTTCCGCTGCTGCTCCGCCTAGTTATGACGTCATAGGGAAGAGTAACCTAGAAGTGACCCCCGGGGGGAAGTACCGACCCCCGAACTGCAGATCCCGACACAAGGTGGCGGTGATCATCCCTCATCGTGACCGCGAGGCGCATTTGAAGCATTTGCTGAGTCATCTCCACCCGATTTTGCAGCGTCAGCAGCTGGAGTACACTGTCTACGTTGTCCACCAGATTCATGGCTCCCTGTTTAACCGCGCCATGCTCATGAACGTGGGCTTCGCGCAGGCGTCGCTGGACAACAACTATGACTGTTTCATTTTCCACGACGTCGACTTGCTGCTCGAGAGCGACCGCTGCGGATACCACTGTCCGAAACTTTCCGAACATGGCCGAAGCAATCCGAAGCATCTCTCAGTGGCGGTGGACAAATTCGAGTACGGGACGATGCGCTACGACCTCGGCCTCTGCTCACCGGTACCATGTAAGTCGAGTTGGACTTTTACACTGACTGGATAGGAGGGTTTTCATGTTTATCACTGTAGGTGGATACGCCGGGCATAATCATACTAGAAATCGTCATATTACCTAGCACCCTTAGTCGGGTTACCGTAGCTACTGTGGTGTGGTGTTTTGTATATGATTTTCGTCGGGTTACCGTAGCTAGTGTGGTGTGTTTTTTTTTGTATATGATGGAACTATTGTTTTAGTTCTATTGTGGAGGAAAGCGCGCATAATTAACTGTTTGTTATTCGTATCCTACTATATTAGTGACGTAATGCCCACGTATAGGTACGTAAAAAACGTGAGTGCAGCTGAAAGTGTTCTAATGACGCTGGTCCGGTATTGGAACAATTAAATACACAATGCGAAATTCTTACACAAAAATGTAATAGCTTCGGGAAATAATTGCTAATCCGACGAGTGGTCAGTGCATTGCCACTGCCAATCAATATTTAACGGGCGGATGTGATATTTTTATCCTGAAGAGCTAGGAAATCACATTGAAGGTTTTATACACGGGTGTCGTCTAAACAATCGCGCTCACCGTCCACTTACCAAGGTTATCGACAACTGCTTTGCCTTATAAGGTGGATAAAACCGCGAAAATATCCACATGTAAAAAAGAGAAATCAAGTCATTCAGTTATTGTCTATTGGTGCGACGCCGCTACGAAGTAGTTTTATTTCTACCGTGATCAGTTTCGAAGCCACGATTGGCTCGTCACTAAACCGTTTTTGTATAGTAGGATCGGTATGTAAACCATTCGGCCACACAATCGTTCTGTCTCGTTTATAGCTGTGATACCATCGGCGTCACGTTCTTTTCAGCGTGGTCTTGGACAGTTTCCGCAAGAGGCACATTTAGAAACCTAAAATGTGAAGTGTTAAAAATAAAGTAATACACAGTTTGATTTACTTTGTAAGATATATCCGATTGTTATAGTGAACACAACTCGAAGTTCTTTATCAAGTTCCGCTTACATGCATGATCGTTTAGTGTTTTTTGATTATCATCGGAGACAAAGAGCTTTGTTCGCACAAACACAAACATGTTGTAGAAAAACTCAAATCCTTTTTATTTTGTAAAAACTGTGTTTAAAAATGATTAATTTCCCGCTAGTATTGTGTTATTTCGGTACATTAGATTCAGATCACAGCCTGGAGGTTTTGCATTCGAAACCAGCCACTTGCGAGTTGTTTAATGTTAATTTGTTACACTTTTGGGCAGGGTCTTGATAACCTGTAGTCAGCAGCTCTCATCGATATATATAAAATGCTTGTATTAACGTAAGCAGCATAAAATCACAAGTCAACCAAAACACAATGCAGTGGTCACATTTAAAAGCAAATAGGGGGTAAACTCTAACGGTTTTTGGCGGGTAAGATAACGAACGATACATGCTACAGGTCAAACAGTTGATTATTCTCAAGCAATCAGCGCACGCACCAAAAACACATATCAAGATAAAACATATAACAAATTAAGTTTTTTTAAAGAATGTTTAAAAAGCAGCATTTGCATGTGGTTACAACGCAATTGTAACAGTTATAAATTACGGAATACTCTCACGAGTGATCAGACGATAACCGATACCGATTACGTAACCTCAGCGTGTCTTTCCACCAGTCAGGATACAAATAACACATCCATCTACCCATTCGGTTGGTCACTGACTTTATCTTAAATTGCTACCGCGTACAACGATCGAAAACCTTTCTCGCCCCCGCGGCAAACCGACCTCCAAATCCCCGCAGACGAGGCCACGAAGGTCGAGGTCTTCGGCGGCGTTTCCATCTTCACGAGGGAGCAGTTTCTCAGCGTAAACGGCTTCTCCAACTTATACTGGGGCTGGGGGGCGGAGGACGACGACCTGTTCCTTCGCACATGGCGGAAAGGTTGGTGACCTGTGTAAGCGAGCCACTCGCGCATTTATTTAGCCGATATCTTTATTAAAAATAAGCTGGTCGGTCTATAACTTATTTTACTCTTTATTTGTATTAATAAACTTATTTCACTCTTTATTTGTATACTATACTTATATGTATAAATTCAAAATATTAGATTTCGCAGTCACATATACTAATAATTATATACCAGTGGCATTCGTATATTTCTGAAACTTATTTTTAATGACAATATGCCGTTAAAAGTTTCCTTTTTAAAATAAGAAGTTAAACCACCATTTGAAAGTTGGAACTATTTCCACTCATTAAAAATTAACACTAAAATACTGTATATATTTTAATATATACTTAACCACACAACTAATCACCAGGATACAAAGTCGACCGAACAGATACCGAGAAATGCAGCTTTCGTATGATATCTCATTCTCACGATAGGGACAACCCCATGAGCGCCATGCGATATCTGCTGCTCAAGCAATCCTTACAACGGCAAAACGAAGACGGCCTAAGCAGTCTAAGGTAACCAGTGTGTGTTGTGTGACTTTGTGTTACATTAAAATCGTGTTTTGGGATTATCATTTAGAATAGCAAACACATTTTTATTTTATTTTTTTTGTGAAATTTTATGAATGAGAATAAACCATCAGTTATAAAATACTACATTTCGAATAATCTAATGAATGTGTGTACCCTTTGATGCTGGCTTATAACAGTAGAGTAGCTGTTGATAAGTTATCAGCTAAAGGATGTATACTGATGCTCGGTAGTTCCGACAGAGAGAATAGCAAATACATCAAATAAAAGCAATCGGCTTGGTGTACACACGCCATATGGCGGACTAGTGTTTGTTTGTTTGTTTTCATATTGAGATTACTCCCTGTAAAGAAAACAAAGCAACTGGTAAAGAGGGTATGTCTGAATCTGAAAATGGTTTTAATCATTCTTTCCCATTTATGATGCGAAATGTAACACATAGCCGTTAATAACGCTTTGAAACTTTTAAAAAGTAAAATACTGCTTCGCTGCCGTCAATTTTTTCGCAATAACACTGTAGATTAGTGTCGGTGACCCATTTTGTCCGCCCGACCGTGGATAGGCCGATTGTGATAACTCGTTGAATGTATTTCGGTCGTTTACCTGGGTCGGTTAGAGCGTCTGCTGTAAACCGAAAGGTGATGGTTTCGAAACCAAGCGATCATCAGTTTCTTGGGAAAGACACTGTCGATTTTTGCCTTAACATAGTGTACTCGTGGGTGGAATAAAAACAGTAGAAATGTGTCAAGCATACACTGCAATGGCTGCGATAACCCGGTGATTAACAAACAATAATCGGATTGCCCGTGTGATAACACACCATCGCGTTTTTTTATAAATAGGAATACACACATGATTATCTATTTGAATCTTCGCAAAGCATGTTCAGCGCTCATTTAATTGTTGTACAATAAACGAATACCTTGTTCGTTTCAAAACAACACGACGCGAAATTAATTTTTTCTTCTAGCGTCGGAAACGGCGCACGGAAATAATAAAATATGATGGATAGCTTAAGCTGAAACAATAACATTAATTTTCCACCACTGGTTATAACAGTAACTGGCCTTGCGATTAGCATATACGATTACAGAATTTAATTTTTAACGTTATCAGTAACTAAAACGCAAATAACAACAAGTAAAAGGAATATGTGATCATGCGGATACTAAAAAACGTTCTTTAAAACACGTCACGAAAAGATTGATAGAAGACATAAAACCGTAACACACGCGGTACTTATTCTATATTCCATTGCAAAACCGCACAAAAATAGACGCAGTCTGTCGTTAGCCGATAATATTAAGTTGGATTCAAATTTGAATACGTTGAATAATTAAATTACTCTGGTTGTATTAACCACATAGCTCACTCTGTGCGCCGTATTTCCGATATCTTGAGCCGTCTTGCATGCGACACAAGGCACTAGAACATTCTTTACATCGCCCAGCATCGCTTTTTCAATCCTAACTGTGTATAATTTTGATGTTTTACAGTAATAATTTTGATATAAACTTTTCTTTTTCCCATTTTTTTTATTCGTTAGGTTTGGCGGTCGCGTTTAACGATTGTCGATTTGCCGCCTTTCCGTTTTACAAATTTTGATCAAAAGGTCCAGCTTCGTGTTTTTCTCGCCAAAACAACAAATAAACTAAACTTAACCCGTCCGTCTTCGTCCGACTAATACCGACTGATTTCCAATTCTAAACCCGTCCGTCTTCGTCCGACAGATACCGACTGATCTCGAAGACCCGCGGCCGCGTCTTCACCAACGTCACTGTTGACGTGGGCGGTCCGACTCCGAAGTTCATCGAGCTGATGAGGAGCATGAGGGCGGAGTTCGGGAAGGAGCGGCTCTTCTCCTGCTTCGACGCGCTCCTCTGGCTCTACCACAAGCTCGCCGAGGACGACGTGGTCGGCAACGACGAGTGACGTCATCGACGAGTGACGTCATCGACGAGTGACGTCATCGAACCTCGTGATGACGTCACGAAAGCTACATTTCTTGTTCAGAGCAGTCGTCTCCCACAGTTGACGTGTATTTGTGTTTAAAAGATACATCTATACGCGACAAATATACCACAACCGAGAAATAGTGTGTACGCGTCGGTGTGTTGTTGTTTGTCCGACTTCCCGGTGTCTCTTGTTGCCGAGGAAACCGCTACAACCCGGTTTCAACTGGAAACGTCTTCTTTTTTTCTCCGCGACCACGCAACGGAAGGAAATACGTATTTTGCATATTCGCTGCCAAATGGGCGGTGTTCTATGCAAACGCTAGCGGATAGAGGTATCTATCTACAGGTTTGCTTGTATAGATTAAGCTGCTTAGCTTGTGTAGGCTATAATATAGCTTTAGATATTGTTGAAGCAAGTTAATTTACGGTGTAGGTCAGTTTTTTACTTCTAGGCTAGATTTAGTGTAATTTTGCATTTTCATTCGTTTGTTTCGAACAGCAGAATCTTGTTACGCAATGCTCCGAATAATCCTATGTTTCCTGATTTTTTGCACGACGTCTGTGCTCTCCCAACACGCCTGGGGAGACTGGTCGGCGTTCACACCCTCTGCTACCGCGCCAACAAGAGAAAGATCCAGAAACTGCTCGTCCGACATACGTAAGGATACGCTGAATGTTAAAATCTCCATGCACAAAGTACAACCATTGGTCAACAACAGTCGTTATGGCATTATGTTTTTTTGACGGGGCTATTACACCGTGTTGTAGGCTATAATTAATTTGTGCGATACATTTTACTCGGCCATGGCAGCGCCTGCTTAGTGGTCAAGGTGGAGATCGAACCACACACACTTCGGGTAACAAACCGCCCGGCTGGACAGTCAGGAACAATAGCCGGATCCACACGTTCGCGAGCCCACTAACCGCTGGCGTGTTTCATTATAGTGGGCGTATGCTCGACACCCAATCAATTAAAAACGGCATCAATCCGCCGCCTTGCGAGCATGTGGATCCGGCATATAGGCGAAAGAGCCAATACCGCGGGTGGGCCGAGTTTTTGCAGTGTCTGTCTTATATCTGCCTATAATGTATACGACATAAACAAACATGGCAAATCGACTCGACGGTTTCGGTCGTACGCCCGATTTAGGTCGGTAACGGCAGGTGCTATCTCCATTAAATTGCCGGAGGTTATCTCCCCTCCCCCCCTATTTCGTTCAATGGGTCCAGACAATCTGCCGTCGTCGCCTGAACCGGTTTGAATTAATAGTCAAAACCGTTGATAACTTTTCTATATTGTCACCCTCCCACCAGCTACCGACTGCATTAACAACTACTACTCGGAAAAATACACCGATTGCTTCGATGCTCGTTGCGGGATGTCAATATCACCGTTTGGTAGTAAAGTGACCGGCGCTTGCACGGGTCTGTGTGACATGGCGATTCAAGTCTCCACCTTTACATGCCCTCTTGTCACTACTTGCACGTAAGTTCATGGCGTGTCGAACGTTGTGTTTGTCCGACCATTCGGGCCGATTCGCTCGGTGGGTTAGTGCGTCAGCTTTTACCCCAAGGGTGTAGATTCGAAACTTGGGGCTAGCTAGTGGGTGATTTTCTTGGGCAATGTACTTAACGGACATCGCCTAAACCAAGTGGAATAATGGATTCTGCCAAATTAAAAAAAAAACGTATAAATCATACACAACATACTGTAATAGCTCCGGTCACCCGCCGGCTGGCGCGAGGTAATCGGGCGATAAGCCTTGTCTTTACGCCCTTTGCGTTTTTTCATTCGAAAGGATAAACATGATTTCCTATCCAGATAAAGCCTGTCCACCCTGCGAGGTCGGTGAAGTGACGGCTTTCAGCCGAAAGATTCTTGGATTTAAACGAACAAAGACTTAGCGGACCGTGCCTTAACCCAATAAATTTAAGATTTAAACTAAAACGACAGAAACATCTACAATATACAACATGTTGCAATGGCTTCGAATCAACGAAAAAAAATTTCTAATGCGTTTTCCAATTCAAAGAAAAAACACACATAATTTTCTTCCCCGTTCTTCAATTGTAAACCACCTAAGCTAACACAAAACATCATAAGATAAGCAAGCACCGCAATTAGCATGACGTGCCATTATATTTACAGCCTGATGAATTTTTACCACTGCACTGGGCCGTGCGACGGTGAGTGGGCGTCGTGGTCGTACACTTCCTGCAGTCAAAACTGCAACAGCGGGACTCGAACTAAAACTAGAATTTGTAAAGACACCTCAGGCAACACTGTCAACTATTGCCTCGGTAAGTGCCTGGTTTGGACGACTGGTCAGAATTTCAAGTAGTTTAAGTTGATCTAACTGTAGGTATAAATAGTGGTATTAGCAGAACACACAACTTTCAACCCGACTGTTAGCTTTAAACTCATGTGAGCGCTAGCTCGTGAGTGTTTAGACTCGGCGAGTGGATTAATACTCTTGGGGGGGGCTAAAAGTCGTAGGGTTAATACTCGTTTGGGTCAACACTTTTTTGGGGTTAATACTCATGTAGGTTAAAACTTGCGTGTGTTAAAACTTGCGTGTGTTAATACTTGCGTGTGTTAATACTTGTGTGTGTTAATACTTGCGTGTGTTAATACTTGCGTGTGTTAATACTTGCGTGTGTTAATACTTGCGTGTGTTAAAACTTTTGTGGCTTAAAACTTTTGTGGGTTAAAACTGGTGTTGGTTAATACTTGTGTGGGTTAAAACTCGTATGGGTTAATACTCGTGTGGATTAATACTCGTGTGTGTTAAAACTTTTGTGGGTTGATACATGTGTGGGTTAAATTACGGCGGAGTTAAAACGCCGGAGTATTTTGTCTGATTGAATCTCTGTAGAACCACGGAAATGACAATAAGCGATGCGTGAATTAGCGCAATCGTGAAACAGGAATTGGCGATTTAATGTACTATTGAAATACCCAACGGCAAGTTGAGTTTATTTTCGGATCGTTTTGGTTGATGTTTTGCGTATTTTCCCGCAAAATTTATTTAAGTAGATAATATAATAAAAATGTAAGTTGTGTAAAAAAATGTTTATTCAGAATTCCAACCACCATTGATACATTCTTGTTTTTTTGCCAAAACTGTAACGCGCCCAATACTTTAAATTAGTCGTTGAATTTAGGATGCCCAAAACAGACGTAGTTTGAGATTATATAGTTTAGTTTCTTGCGCCTTTTCTCATTAATATATGATATTTAAAGGGGAAATACCTTTAAATCAAAATAAAGGGGAAAAATATACGAAACTTAGCGAGGAACAATTAAATGAACAAAAAACGAACGCCGGTGTAACAATTTTGAAAGATTATAATGAAATTACATCTTTCGCGTTCAGTTAAGCGATAGCTTAATCGTATTCAAGCGCGAGTACACGCATTTGGGCGCTGAACAAGAATGTTTGGAACTCGTTGTTTTAGCGCGTCGGCGTTGCGAAATGACATCGTGTCATATGAACTGCAATTCGCTCACCTGTCTAAATGCACCACGTCACATTCAGATGTTCTACCGAACATTTCATGATTAATTGTAATTATAAATAAAGTTTTTTTTAAGTAAAAAAAAACTCACCTACTAAAAAGTTACATTTCATGAACTGACTTGTCATGTTTCGTTAGCATTTATAATTTATAAAAAAAAGTATTATCTTTTTATTTATGATATAGATATTGACATAACCTAATCTTTTGTGTATAACTTGTAGTTGGTTACCACGGGATGGTCTAACATAGTTGTTTTTTCTGTCAGTTTACTACAAGAAACTTTCGTATTCTATTTGTGTATAATATGTATACCAGATAACTTTTTTTTAATTGGCATATGTTAAAAATAAGTTTATATTAAAAATGCTACAACTTTGGTAAATGCTTGGAATACTATGGTTATTACTAATCCATCAGAGATTTACCCATGCGCTTTCCAGCATATACCAAAGCTGTACTATTTTTTAAAATTAACTTAATTCCATCTTAGTTAGGTTATTTTTTGTTTCCACGATGAAAGCATGAAGCAGGACCTGTCATAAAAACGGGAAAAACGGCAAAACGATAGTCGTTAGAACACGTCTAGAAACCAATCAAATATAAGTTTCGGTATAATTAGACGTGGTCGCTACACCCACATAAAAAATAAATAAAAAAATGTTTATAAAAAATTACACCAAGTCTCGAAGAAAAGTTTGCGGTCTTATGTCAAAACTGTAGTGTTTTTTTATTATCTGTCAACTGTTATAAAAGTCTGGATACACACAGCTGTATTTGTAACCCATCTACACAATTGATCAGGTGGGAGAGGGTCAAGCACGCAAATAAAGACGGAAGCTTGCAACACGATGGCGTGTCCCGTATACGCGCCGTGGTCCGTATTCTCGACGTGCAGCGTCAGTTGCAACAATGGAACGCATAGCAGAACCAGGAACTGTCTGGAAGCGAATGGACCAAGCACAACGGTGAAATTACTTTGTAAATTTGAAAAGTTTGTGTATTGGCACGAAAAGAAAACTCCAAAAAGCGCGAATTTTAGTCTGTTTAAATTATATCTCAACTTTTATTTTAATAATTTTCCTTTTTACATCCCGGTTTATGATTTAGGAAAACTCATTTTTTCTAAATCATGTTTAATTCTCCGTGGGTGTGAAGAAGCCTTTTTCTTGTAGCAAGATTCCTAACCAAAAAGAACAGATTAAAAAGCTGGTAAAGCTACCCGAACCTCTCATTTACCCAGTTCTGCTTCTCCAGGGCATCGGTTGTGGAGCAAACAACTTGATCACCGAGACAGATCAACAATTCTGCAACGTCCAATCGTGCCCATACTATTCGGCTTGGGTGAACGGCTCGTGCAGCACGAGTTGTGCGGTTGGTACCACCACTGACACACGATCGTGCGTCTACCAAGGCGCATCGAGCTCGCTTTGTCCCGGCGCTGCTGCTAATGGTGTGCAGGTGAGAACTTAGAACTTTTATGTTTAACAAATATAGATTTTTTAGGATAACTTTTGTGTTGTCCTTATGAATGGGAAAACGCAAAGGGTGTTTAACAAACATGCAATCGTCAGATTAACTTGCGGCCACCGTCGGGTTACCAGAGCTATTGCAGTATGTTGTGAATTATTCAAACATTTCTTTATTTTGGTATAATCTATTAATCCAAGTATAGGCAATATACACTTAGTGCTTGGCTAAGAAACAACTGACTCACTAGCAACCAATATTGCACTAGACTAACCCACCGTGGTATTCGCTCAGACAACTTGGAAACCATGCATGCATTATAGTTTAATTGCATTTTAATAAATAACCATTCACATATTGATTGTTTGATTATCAACGTATATAATTACCCATTTATGCCTTGATTGTTTCATTGTCTAAGGCAGCGGTTCCCAAACTGGGCGCCACGGGGCCCTGGGAGCCGCGAGACTTTGCCAGGGGGCCGCAAATGCATGCGGAAGTTGCTGCATTTATTGTTTTTCACACAGCCGCAAGGTTTAATAAGTTTTCAAAAGGAGCCAACAAAAAAAGTTTGTATAACATCACTGGTATGAACGGGATGTCGCACAGATATCAAGGTACCAAACCTAAAAACCTGCTACAGTCACTGCGCTTGTAGCGATTCCGTCTGGTCAGCGAATTCTGTCTGGTCAGTGAAAGCGCGAACCTAACATGGAGTCGGTCACCCCTACCCTCTCTTAATTCATCCCCCACACTTACAGAGCATCACTTCGTCGTGTAACTTGGGTCCATGCCCCGCCTGGACAGAATGGGTTGCCACCACCCCTTGTACAGCGACATGTGGAAATGCTGGTTCACAGACTCTATCTCGCTCGTGTCTGGCAGGCAGCACAGTAAGTCTTGGCGAATCTTATTTTTGTGTGTTCCCCCATTTGCTACTCTTGTTGCAACCTCCCCTATAACCCTAAACACTATGTTTATATTTAAACACACTATGTTATAATTTTAAACAACTTGTTTTTCCGAATTCTGTTTAAAATCCAATTCCCTCAAATTTAATTACTACATTCAAAAGCTTAGGAGTTTTAATAAACATGACAATTTAGCTCAGGAATGTTTAAATACTTTAAACTGTATGACAATCATCATTCAAACCGCAAATGAATCTTATAAATTTTAACCCCAACCCCATGGATTATGTTACTTCCACCCCTGTGTTATACTTTCAAAACAAATTGGGTATTGTTAAATCCAGCCGGTATTTAAGCTGGTTTTACCTCACACCACTGACTTTTTAACCCAAATTTTTTCTTCATATTGATTACTTTACAACAGCAATTTTCATCATGAAAGTTGCCATACCGCTTACATTTCTAACCCCCAATTTTCACCCTTACATAGTTATTTTGTGCTGTTGTTTATCAACATTAATTTTACCCCAAATGTTCTTTCAGGCCGCTTACTTCCAAGCCCAAATTTTTACCCCAATTATTACTCCATACCACTTACTTCGGAACCACAATATATAATTTTTACCCCGAATGATACTTTGCAGCCATCAGTTTTGTGCCCTGGAGCAGGAGGGTTATCCACAGCAACACAATCAGTTTCTTGCAATGTCCTTCCATGTCCTTCGTACTCGGCATTTGTGTCAACCACCCCCTGCAATCAAACCTGCGGTAGTGGGGCAGAGGTAAGGAAGGGAGGGTTGTTTTGGAGCAAAGGCAAAGTTTACGATTATCTGCACACATGCCAAGTTTGAAACTCGTATTGCATGGCAGATACAGACAAATAAAATAAAAAGTATTTAATAATACATATTGTGGAAGTCTAAGTATAAATTTCATTGATTTCCTTTAATACCTTGTATCCGTGTTGACTGATGGGTCTTTGTGTAATTTAAAATCCTATATATTGCGAGTTGTTGATTTATCTGGTTGGTCAAATGTGTAACGTGTTATCTCAAGTGAAATTCATATTAATATTCGTTCATGTTTATGATTTTTGTTCCCCTTGTGTTTACTGTCATTTTCTGATGGTTTTAAGTTTTAGAGATTGTAGTTTTGCCCTACCTGTTTCCATTTTTTTGATCTGGTCATCAAATTGCATAAAAAAATGAAATAAGTACAAATTCACCACACATTTAAAAAGGCTGTAGCATGCATCATTTATTCATGGATATATTGTTTTTTATTTAAAGTTATAAATTGTGTGTTTCTGAATGTTTCGCAGACGTTCACCAAAACGTGCATGTTCAATGGAGTTGTGTCAAGCGCATGTGTGGACGGCACAACAGTGTCGGAGGTGCGCTCGTGCAACACACAGGTTTGTTATTTTTTTCTTGTTCAAACATCAACTTGTAAGTTCACCAGATGGAAAATTGGGTGTTCCTGTGTTGTTTTGTGATATAACCTGGGTCCTTTGATTACCCTCATTATGGACTTTGTATTACCCTTTGAATGACTATGGGCCAATGGGTTATAAAAGACTTTAGGTGGGTAGATTACTTGATCTCCCTTTCACGAAATACCAATCTGAGCAATAATGTGGGTCAATTAGATATCTGGATCACAATTAATTTACACAAATTTATAACTTAAATACTTCTAGTAATAGTTCATTGTGTAAACAAGTCTACAGAACTAAATAAATGTTGATAAAAATAAAAATACATGTTAACAACATTATACGTTTCCCAATCAGGCCTGTCAATTCGGTTCGGTGATTGATGTATCATCATGCACAGCGTCTTGTGGAGGTGGTACCGTGAACCAAGTCCAGCAATGCATTACAACTGGATGCCATTTGCCCAATGTAAGTGAATCTAATATGTTGGTAGAAATTATAATGAAGACCATTATCGTTTTGCATTATAAGAGATATGTGTACAATGGTGGGTCCAGAGAACTGGTTTTAGGCAGAATGAACCGTTTTTTGTTGGTCTGACCTAGCAATTTCAAAAATAATACTTTTGTTATTTAATAAGTAACTCACAATCTTTTATAATTTACCTAATAAACTTGTTTTTTGAGAATGCATTTTGAAAACAGACACAACTAAGTTTTCTAATTTTATTATGTCACTGTTTAACATATCTTGGTATAAACTTATCCATAATTTTGTTTTTCAGATAACTAGCACAAGAGTCTGCAATACAGTTGTAAGTATTAATATGTTAGAAATTATAATCAAATGGACATTAATTACCACTGTAGTTATGCATTTTGAGTTATAATAAAATGGTATTGTTGAAACTAGTTATGCATTATGAGTTCTGCCTTTGTGGGAGAGCTGTTGTTTAAAAACAAACATTAATCTCGCGTGCATTATTTCTCCAACTCAGGATTTTGATGAGTTAAAACAAAATTAAAAGAATTGTGTCTTTTTTTGGTCACCTCCTGTAAAATCGGCAACTAAGCTGTGGACACGGATTATCTCGTTAAGCAAAGAAGTCAAAAGGGAAATTCTCAGGACTATGTCCCCATTTCTGCACCCCGCTAAATGCTTTTGTTTGACACCACCGATCTCTGTATTCTAATTTTTCTTTTTTCCTCAACAGGCATGTGGGAACACCTGGGTTGACACTTCCAACTGCACTGTGGTCTGTGGGAACGGGACCAAAACCCAAGGGAGGAATTGCAATCTGCTTACTGGCTGCCCCCTTAATGTGAGTTGGATTACTGAGTTTCTGCATTTAGTGTGTGGGATTCTAAAATGGAAAATTTAAAATTCCGTGTTTTCAAAATTTTGGGAGACACTGGCAAAATCGTTTAGAAATGAGAATATTTATTTATGTTGTCGTTATTTGGATAACGATAGTCATTTATCTTGTGCCCATAGTCGGGTTTCTGGAGTTATTGTGGTGTGTACAACATTTAGTACAACTTTGGTTCTTTTGAATCCACTAGATTAGGGCAATATTCACTAAATGCACCCAAAGAAAACAACCATACATATGTAGGTTGGCAATGAATGTACCACACAGCTTTGTGGTAAAGAACTATGTACATATCTCATTGAGTATAAGCAAGTACATTATTTTTACCTTTTTCTCCATTGTTTCACCTTTTTTCTCTATCTGTGGCAGTTACATCATATTTGTTGTAACTTTCCTTATTCATCCAAGCCTTAATATGACGTTTTTGTTTTCCAGGACACCCGAACAGTAAACTGCGTCGAACCAGTAAGTAACTTATGTTTTTTGCTTTGAAAATTAAAGAGGTGATAGGTTCAATAAATGTTGATATAAAAAGATGAAATGTTAACAACTTAATAACTTTCTCCATCAGGCCTGTCAATTCGGTTCGGTGATTGATGTATCATCATGCACAGCGTCTTGTGGAGGGGGTACCGTGAACCAAGTCCAGCAATGCATTACACCTGGATGTCATTTGCCCAATGTAAGTGAATCTATTATGTTGTTAGAAATTATAATGAAACGGGCATGACCATTATAGTTTTGCATTGTAAAAGATATGTGTACAATGATGGATCCAGAGAACTGGTTTTCAGGCAGGATGGTTTTTGGCATTACAATTTACAACATACAATTTTTAATTTATATTGAAATAACTAAAAAAAAATAAAATCATCTGCCCAAAATGAACAGATACCCATATTCTAGGTAGATCTATATTTTGTCTAAATAAAACTTGTTTTTTTAAGAATACATGTGGGATACAGACACGACTGTGTTTTCTAATTTCTTTATGTCGTGGATCAATATATTTTCCTATATTCTTATCCCTATTTTGTTTTTCAGATAACCAGCACCAGAGTCTGCAACACATTTGTAAGTATTAATAGGTTGTTAAAAATATAATCAAATGGACATTACCGCTTTAGTTATGCATTACGAGTTCTGCCTTCGTGGGAGAGCTGTTGTTTAAAAAAATTGAAAGAAATGTGTCTTTTCTGGGCATGTAATCTCATGTACAATCGGCAACTTA
>CH002950.1:335633-356775 GCA_000149265.1 Ciona savignyi
GACATTACCTTCTAAACAATGTTTTTGTGCACTAAATCTTTAATTTTGTTATTTCAGAATACCAGAAATGTTGTCTGCAACACACAAGTAAGTATTAACTTCACACAGATTTTTTTAATTGCACCTTACAGTTGTTTTTCTAGTTAGCATTGAAAACAAACATAACTTCTCATGCCATTTCACAGTGGTATAGAGTGTTATGGGTAAAAGTGGTAAACAACAATTGTAATTGCACCTGTAAGCGCGAGATTTTTGTGGTTAATACCATAAATTAAAAATGTTCTCTTTGTAAAACATAAATAATACGCAAACTTTTCTTTTGTATGTAATTATAAGTTTAAATTTATGGGATTAACCACAATTTTAAAACTTAATTATAAGTTTGATGTACAGCCACAAAAATATAAGCCCCTATGAAAATCTGTGTTCAGAGACCATATTTTCCAGCCTTACATTTGTTGTACTTTGTATGATAATACTTATTTCTGATGATGTTTAAAAAAATTAAACCTTTTTTCTTGAACCTTTTATCATAGAATTATGAGAGATTGTTAACCGTAAAGATGATATAGGACAATCAGTGGGTTCTTAAACTTTTTCAGGTCGCGCCCCCCTTGAGAATTTGTGATTCATGCTCACGCCTCACCTAATTAAAAATCAAATTTACGAAAAATAGAAGGCGAAGCATATAACGATGTGTCGATATAAAAAAGACAGCAAAAATTGAAACAGTAACGAATTATAACCAAGAAAAATTGTTTTTTTTAAAACTAGGTCACAGATTAATCTATTGGATTAGTATTAATGAGAAATACGAGGTTTGACTGTAATTTAGAGCTGTTTTTTATCAATATGTCACTGTCATGCTCGCACACCCTTGAAAAGCTTTCACACCCCCCAAGGGGGGCGCGCCCCCCAGTTTAAGAACCACTGATTTAAGTATGTATCACCTTATGTATGTGGCAAATCATGCAAACCTTAACCACTTTCATCACAGCAATGTGCAATGGGTCCTTGGTTTGACATCTCGAATTGTTCTTCTGTTTGTGGGGCCGGTACAAAGCAACAACAACGCAACTGCAATCCAGGCAACAACTGTAGTTCCGCCAACGTAAGTTTTTAACACTATAATCTTTATTTGAGTGTTTAGCACTTCTTAAGATGTTTAATTTTTTTGTGGTAGTTGGACTGATCATAATATCATATATACCCTTCCCTAGTTTAATGTGAACATTTAAATTTGCATTTTTGACAAAAAATCGTCATAAACAAACACATCCATATATCGGTTTCGCGATTGCAGCCTAATTTTGATCGTTTTTTTTTCTTCATTTAGATCAATGTCACGGTGTACTGTGGTTTTACCTCTAATTCACACGTTATAATATCTTATTTTTAATAGCATTAACTAAGCAATTATAACGTTAAGAACTAAACAGTTTGACTGGTTAGTCTGGTGGTTTAGTGTGACACCTTTCAACCACAAGGTTGCAGGTACGAAACTGGTCGATAGCTTGTTGGTTGTGTCCATGGGCAAGGCATTTTGCGTACATTGCCTAAACCCAGCAGATTAATGGGTTCTACCAAATTAAAGAAACATGTGAACACAACACACTTTAATAGCTCCGGTAACTTGACGGTGGGCGCAAGGTAATCTGATGATTGCCCGTGTGTTAACCCCCTTGGTTTTCCCATTCACAGGGATAAACATAAATATCATATCTTAAACTTAGGTCAAAACAACTACCGCTCTTACACAGTTGGCAGAACAACAATTTACACATGTGGAAACACGTTTATTTTAGTCATTGCATTATATATGTTAAAAACAGTGTTTCAAAATACCCTTTTTTGCCTAAAAATATATTCTGACATTTATTTCCCTTGTTTTACAGGAAACCCGAACAGCCAACTGCACATCCCAGGTGAGAAATTTATTCATCGTATTATAAGCAATAGCTGTGTTTACTACGCTACAAGCAGCTTTTCCACACATAACAATCTGATAGGCAAATGATGGTACATTCATTATGTCCTAAAAAAAACAAGTCATAAAAACAAGAAAACAATTTGCGAAATTGAATACCCTGAATGAATCCCAAGTTTGCATTGAAATCCACCAATATCAGCGATAAAAACCATTTCTTTCAGCCGTGCACATTTGGTTCATGGAACGACACATCAGCATGCAGTGTAACATGCGGTGGAGGCACCAAGACACAGGAGCGACTTTGCAACATTAGCGGCTGCAATATCACCGTAAGTGTTGGGTCTTATCATCAGTGCTTCTTATATGCTGCTTTTTAATGTGTTCCAACTAGGGCTGCAATACTGTTATTCTTGATACTGATAAAAAAAGAAGTACAACAGAACTTTTAGGTCTATCAGAATTTTTTCCAGAGTTAAAGAGACAAACAACTAGATCATGCATGGGTAACATATCGTCCGCAGGCTGGGTCCGGTCCGTGAAGGGATTTTGACCATTCCATAGACTGTATCTAGCCATATCCTGTAATGTGGCCCTTGCATTAGGGAATAAATATGTGGGTAAGATATTGAATACTATTCATGTAATAATCCGGTCCGTCAAGGACTTTATTTTCCCACATCTGGCCCACAAACTAGAGAAGTTACCCACTCCTGAACTAGATGATAGCTGGAATTGATTTAACAATCTTTTATCTAATATTCCCACATTTTACAATACAACAGTAGGGTCGTGTCCACTGTAACACACCAAAACCGAAATTCAGATGTAAAAAAGCACATTACTTTAACACCAAAATGCTTTTAAGTATTGATATTTTTGCCTTAACATTCAGGAAACTCGCACCACCTCGTGCAACGAGAATACTTGCACGTCAGTCACCGCTGGGTTCAGCAACCTCCCGCTGTTGATCGTGATCGCCGCGATCGCCGGTGGCGCCCTTCTCTCCGCCGTGGTGTACATGCTCGTCGGGTGGAGTTTCGGGGCCGCTGCTGGGGCCGCTGGGACCCGATCGGTCACTGCCACCTCGGCGTTCTCTATCTACACCATTCAAACCGGAGCGCTCGGTATGATCCTGGTAAGTGTCGGCATTTTTACGTTTAAAACACGATATTAATGAAAATTGCAGCAGAAAGAAAGCAAACGGGCCAAATAATTCAAAATAATTGTTAGCAAAAGATGTAGAAATTATGTAAATGACAAGTAAAACGTGTGTAGCCACTTAAAGTAAAACTTTTGTATATAAGTCACATTGAAGTGAAACCTGTGTATCTGAGCCAAGTAAATCATCTGTATTTGAGCCACCTTAAAGTAAACCCTTTGTATTTGAGCCAGGTTAAAATAAAACATGTGTATGTTAACCACTTTTTACTATACAACTTTAACAAAATGAGTATTAATAAAATTTTGGCATGTTAAGTGGTCGGTCTGCAATTAATTATAATGGCAACAACGCATGAAATGATTTGACATTTTCCCTTCACAGTGGAGAGGTCAAACGAAGCTGAAAGTCAGTTCCAGCGGCTCAACTGGTTGCTGTGGTGGAGGGTCAGATGATAACGAAGGTAAGGGTACTATCTTTAGGGGGTTTCCCTTTTTCCATATTTTTTGGATGAGTCTGATCATATCATGTATCTTGAGTGGATCCTACTTTACACATGTTTGCAAAACATTTTTTGTCTCAACCTGCAAACTTATGAATCATCCAACGTTCACTGCCCATTTTTAGCACTGACTCACTTATGGAGGGAGGTTAATGTCATTTACAGGTGCAGACAATGTGCCGATGGTGCGGTTATTCGGAAAGAAGAAAGGCACTGCTGCAATGGAAGCAGGAATGGCTTCGGTGAGTTTCTATTTCGTGTGTCAACTTGTGCTGCACTGAGATTTTATGTTGTGGTTTAACTAAGTGTTGCCACATTTAAAGTTGTGGTTTAACTAAGTGTTGCCACATTTAAAGTTGTGGTTTAACTAAGTGTTGCCACATTTAAAGTTGTGGTTTAACTAAGTGTTGCCACATTTAAAGTTGTGGTTTAACTAAGTGTTGCCACATTTCCAGTTGTGGTTTAACTAAGTGTTGCCACATTTTCCTTTTGTTAACCGGATTAACCAAAATTATCTTCTCAACCTCAATTGCTGTAAAGAAGAAGTGAAAATAATTCCATGGGTCATATTAATCTCAGCAAAGTTCTTTCATTAGTCTGTCACTATTAGGTAAAATACTAAGATAATATTTATAATATTTATTTCCGTGAGTTGAACAGCCAAACGTTATGTTACAGTAAATCCTCAGATTGCCTTATGCCCATTGTCAGCTTGCCAGGGCTACTGCAGTGTGTTGTGTATGCTTGAGACGTTTCAACAGTTTTTGTACCATCAGTCAATCATTATGTTCAGGCTATCTCCATTAAGTGCCTTACCTAAGGATAAAACTATCATTCAGCGGATGGATTTGATCACACAACTTTTCGGTTGTCTGTAGACCATTGACCATTTACCTGATTAAGCTAACCCACTGTGGATATAGGCACATTGCAACAATGCCTTTTACAAGCTCATAACCGACCAGCTGTTGGTTAAAACCCGTCTTTTCTACCCAATGCGCTAACCTGTCCTTAAGTCTGACAGATTAGTCTGGTGGTTTAGTGCGTCGCCTTTCAGGCGATGGGTTGCAGGTACGAAACTGGTCGCCAGCTAGCCGGTTGTGTCCTTGGGCAAGGCACTTAACGGACATTGCCTGAACCCAGCGGATAAGTGGGTTCTACTATTTTAAAAGAAAGTGTGTATCATACTCAACACATCTCTAATAACCCGGCGGTAGCCGCGAGGTAACCTGACGATTGCCGTGTGTTAACCCCTTTGATTTTCCCATCCACGGGGATAAACATGAATATCATATCCTGTCCTACCTTAATCCAATAAAAATACACCTGTTAATAACATTACCGCATGCTTCTCCAGACCTCGGCAGCTGCAGGAAATATCGCTGTAAACAACGAGGACGTGGGTTTGCAAGAGCTCACCAACTGGGCTGAGCAAATGATTGTAAGTTCTCCTAATTTCGTCTAAAATTGTGTGAAAGTAAAGAAATCCACTTTACCCAGTGGATATAAGATTTCTAAATAATAAAATGTCTAAAATAAAAAGACAATTAAAGGAACGTCTATACAGTGGAAGATATACATCCCACAACTCGTCAATGGGATAGGCGCAATGTAATACGCCAATTGCCGTCTTGAGCGATGAACTTAACCGCCAGACTAACCGGGCGGACCATTTCATGTGTTGTCCTGCGATTTCCCATTCACGAATAAATTTTTAATAAATTATGCTATACTAAATCAGCGTTCACCAGTGTATTGTACTGGGTAGTCTTGGAGATATGACCTGTTGTTACAACTCGTCAGATACGTAGTTTCAGCTCTAACCATTAACTTTAATCATAAGGCATTTGAATATTGACTGGATTCATCACATATAACCGAATAAATAAATTTAAAAACTGAAGTTGTATCAAAAATGCCTAATACACTAGTATAGTTCCAAAAACATGACATCAGATCATATGATGGTAACCCTGTGTCATAGAAATTGTAGTTTTCCTGCACACAAAGATGTTAAAATTTATTGTATGGCACAATGGCAAATATTATAATGTAAAAGCCTAAACAATACTACTTTTTAGTATTGTTTAGGCTTTCTCCATAATTGTTAAACATTATTTTAAACCCACATTAATATGGTTTCCATATAATGTGTTAGAACTTTGATTATAATTTGTATCATTCTTGCGTAAGAAGGACTCTGTAGGTATATAAGGTTAGGATAGAATGGGAATGGATCATCATGTTTATCCCCGTGAATGGGAAAACCAAGGATGTTAACACACGGGCAATCGTCAGATTACCTCGCGCCCATCGTAAGGTTACCGAAGACGTTGCAGTGTGTTGTATAATTGAGACATTCCTTTAATTTAGTAGAACCCATTAATCCGCTGGTTTGATCAAATGTTCGTTAAGTGCCTTGCCCAAGGACACAACCGACTAGCCAGCTACCAGTTTCGTACCTGCAACTTTTCGACTGAAAGGCGCCGCACTAAACCACCAGACTAACCGGTCGGACAACTAACCTTGTTTTTGCGACAGGCGGACAGTTCGAACATCAACGAAACCGACGTTTACGACCTGAACAACCAGTCGAACAACAACTGCATCTGGGCAATCAACGACGACAGAATCCACGTCACACATTACGCTTGGGTTCACACGAGGTCATTCTCGGGTCAGCGACCCCTTTCCACCTTCCAGCCGCTGGCGAGGAGCACAAGCCACACTTACGCCGTCATGCAGTGATCCACCCCTTCCTTGAAATGATTTAGACAACCCACACTTAAACTTTCTGGTTCCATCACACAAACAAGCTTTTAAACCGGCCATGTTGGACTATCATACGAATCCATGCTTTTCATTTACCCATTTTAAGTAATAAAACTCATTCTTAAACCCCAAATAATTTTTCAACGTACGAAATTAGTCAATTCTGGCAGTCAACTATTTTCTCTTCCCGCAAACCCTTAAATAATACCTCCAAAACAATTAACCTTTTACGTCAACTGTACATATAAAGTAATTGCCACATTGAACCAATGTACTATTTTGGGGGTACATTGTTAAACCAAAACACTGGCAGAGAATTCTAGGAAGCCCTTTCACCCATATTTATTAAAATCTTTTTGTATTTTGCCGCAAAACCATTGTGTACTTCAAATTGCTGTTAACATGTATGCATATTCATAATTTTAGCAATTTGCGCAAAATGGTGGTATATTCAAATTAATATTTATTACTTAGACACTGATTGATTGTTTACTTTAAATTTAAGAAAAACAAGGCATTTAATTCCTGTTTTGTCATTTTAAAGTGTACTTTACTTCAGTTTAAATTTTTTTTGGGTTTGTAGCAATGTGTACCCCACATTTCACTTTTAATTAAATTCTTTAATTTTTGTTTAATATTTTTCATTTTTTGAATATACGAGTGTTTCTTTTTTTCGTTTTCGTTGGTCATAGTATTGGTTTAAAATTTGATACCCTAGGTCTGGAGGTTAATACCTGTGTGGGTTAATAACCCTGTTGAGTTAATACCTGTTGATACTTATGTGGGTTGATACTCGTGTGAGTTGATATTCGTGTGGGTTGATACTCGTGTGAGTTGAAATTCGTGTGAGTTGATATTCGTGTGGGTTGATACTCGTGTGGGTTGATACTCGTGTAAGTTGATATTCTTTCACGGTTTGAATCTTTAAAACCCTGCACCACATTTTATTTATTTTAATCCTACCTTTCATTGCAACTTCCCTTCGAATTCTATATCCTTTGCTTTCTGCTTAATATGATTATTGGATGCTGTTAATGACATGTCATACGCAAACATAACCTTCTGCTTGGCTGTATTCCGAGGCACAGCTTCAGCAATTGTCAAACCTCGCATCATCAAACTTGTACATATGCATGCCCTATTTTCCGAAGAACCAAGGTAAGTAACACTGTCAGTTTCACTTTGATTTATTACCCGCTGCGTATAATCGAGGCGTTTTTCTTGCGCAGACCACAGTTTTTCGGTTACTGTGAAGTTGAATTTGCCTTTTTTGTTGTATGTACAGACAATTTTTCATTTGAAAAAAGCGAATTTTCCCAGCTTTTTTGCCGCTTGCATTTTTGCGCAAGCATACTACCAACCGCAGAATCATTATTTTTATGTTACGTTGTAACTAATATTCCAGTCTATGTTCGGGTAAATGCAATATTTTTTGATGTTCTTACGTTATGCTGTACATATAGCTGACAATATAATGGTGCCTTGATAGACGTAACAAAATTGTATGGAGCCGTTTAATTATTCTTGGAAAATGTAGAAATCGTGAATTTTACCACATGAGTCACCAGATATATGGCAAATGCTGATAAAGCTAACTTACATATGCTATGTGGGTTGTAGGGTGTTTAGCGTGCATTGCGTGTGCATATTGTAAATCAACAAACTTCAATAGCGGCGGAAACTCTCCGGCTATGCCAATATTCAGAGCTATTTTTTTATCGACTTAAAAAGTCAGCATTCTTTTAAGCTATTAAACAAGTAGGACGCAGACAAGTTGGTCATTATGGGCGCCAGATAACAATTACCCTTATTATAAGGTCCCGCGTTTCCTCGATCGCCAGGGTAAATTCCATTACCCCCTCGCCCTGCAATACGGCGCCACCATGTTCGATAACATTACATAGTAAACGTACAGTTTTTTTGCAGGTTTGTGATCCTGTGGGTGGTACACTCTAGTTTTCTGTTGTTGTAAATCCTGTTGGTTGTACTATCCAGTTTTATTGTTTTTAGTCAAACCCATCCAGTCGATTTGAAAGCGTCTAGCGTGTTTTGCGTGAGAGTGCTCAGTGCGTAAACACATATACTTCGAATGAAAGGCGCAAATAAATATTGGCGAAAAAATGAAATGCAAAACAAAAAAAATAAACGCAAAGCAGAAAAGGAACAAGAAGAATTGAGTCCACAGTAACAAGTTAAATTTTGGACTGTACAGTTCATTGCTATTTATCTTAGAAAGTACGTTGAATAGAAAAGTCATGTTGAACGCTGTATAATGTTTTAAAACATCTGCATTTTTGTTATTGTAAACCGCTACTAATGCTTAGCACATCTATAAGCAAAATAAAATTTATCTTGTAAATCAAACAAAATCATATGTCACAGAATTTTGTGCATGTTTTTCAATGTGCTGCATCAGAAATCCATATGAATGCGCAAATGGATTTAATGATCATTAAATATCAATACGTAAACTTCTATTTGTTCAATAACTTCAATGAGAGTCTATAACCCGAGAAGGCGTGGTAGGTTCGTCAGGATTTGACCGTTCTACTGATATTTTCCATTCTAACCACCGGTAAGCATGTCTATCTCACTCTCAGTAATTCAATTGATTCCTGTTTGACTCTATATCAGCATTTTTCCTTTCTCGTGATGCCGTCAACTTCTAGAAGCGGTTTCGTAGAAGAGTCTCTTCCCAGATGAGTCCTCGCGTGGCGGGAATTATCTATCGTTTGCATCTCGATATCGTTCGCATCCAAGGTCGTGACCTCGTTTTTGATCTCGTTCGAGGACACGAACCCAGCATCTTCGACACTGGGGGGCTGATCCTTTGAGCCTCCGGAGGACTTGCTATGATCATCGTTGTCATTATCACTCAGCGGATGGGCCTCGTTCCATTCATCAAGTCGACTGTCAAAATTATTGACATTTTTACTTCAAAGAAACTTGAAAATTTCGTTTTTTTTACGCCTTTTGTTCGCCTATTTGCTGTCTAGTTTGAAATGATGTGTGGGGGGCAATATATAGACAAGACAATAATTAAGGAAGAGTTGTTTTAATATCAATATTCCGTTTATGTGAAGAATCCTCCGTACAACATCCATTATTTGCGGCCAATGATAATTATGTCTCAAACACAACGTTGGACCTACCTGTAAATTGCGTAACCACCTCTATCCCTCACGAGATTGAAAACGGTCGAGATCTTGTCCCAGCTAAGTTTCTTCCGTTTCTCCGCCAGAAAGTTCTTGATATTTTGTTCTGCTTCGTCTTCTATCTGAAAAATGATTTGCCTTTTTGACATTTTTTAAGGTTTATTCGCACAAACTTCATATATGCTGGGGTATAACTGAAGAGAGATACATTTAACGAGTACTTTCAGTACACGTCTATATCAAAATGGTTATTCATCCTGGCCGTCGAACCTAAGCAAAGTTACTATGATTTGCAAGCAAAGGTATTGCTGGCAACCAATATAAATCCCATTATACCTCTAAAATGAATTTAAAACACTTACATCACACTAAAATTGTGAGCTAAGGAAATATAAACGTATTGGATAGTTCAAAACTTAATGAGCGACAGAAATCGGTCCATACTTGTTCCTTTGCAAGGGCTTCGAATTTCTTGTCCTCAATCTCGTTATACCAGAGCATGTAGTTCCTGTGTAGGTAGGTCAGTTTCGAGAACCATCTGTAAAATAATGATATTATTTCAATGACAAGAGATGCATGTCTTCAAGCGACTTTAATTTTCCAATACAAGTTTGTCAGAAGCATATATCTTTTTGAAAATATAATCTAAAAACGTGATTATTTTCGTGGTTGAATTAATATTCTAGTCGAAAGGTTAAGCACGAAGGTTGTGATCACAAAGGTCTATGGATCGATCTGCGTCCTGGTCACTTTTTGGGCGATTATGTCACAGGCATTTAACACACAATGGGTTCAAATGGATTTTTAAACAATTGTATAGCTTATATATAACACTTGGCCTCGGTAACCTGACTGTAGACATGGGTTGTTATTACGAGCGTCGGTGTACATTATACACGGAGTTGATGTATTTTAAAAACTTTGTTTGATGTAAGCATACTTAATTTAATACGAATATACACCCAATGAAATTACACATTAAAAATTTAAAGGAGTTACGAAATAGTGTGTAATAGGATACGATTTACGTGTTTGACCCCTTATTGGAAAACGCATTGGGACGTTATTATACACGCAGATGTCAGATTACTTCGTGCTTACCATCAGTTTATTTAAGCTATTTCAGTGTGTTGTAAGTCAATATAAGCAAAATAATTCTTCAGTTTTTAATACAGCCCATTGATCCATTGGGTTAAAGCAAAATCCGCCAAGTGCATTGCCTAAGACCTAAGTACTAAAAATTTTACTTAGCGCATGTTGCAATTCTATATAATATGTGCTCACATGATGATACGACACCGCTGCATGCCAGAGCAGGTAAAAATGTAGATTAAAACACGCTAAACAGAACGTTGTTAACTCACCTGTTAATCATATAAACTACAGAACCAATGAATAAGACCACTACAATAAATATCCAACCGATGGTTTGCGATTTCTGTAGATTTCGTTCGTAACCCACCGTGTAGCGCACTGAGAAAATAACATGGAAGTTAGAAAATAAAGTATTTGGATAAAAAAGTTTATAAACGCGGAATTTTGTAAAACGGCACTGAAACATGAGCGTGTACGGTAGGTTTTGAACAAACAACTTTCTGGTTTCTGGGACGTTTTCAATAACGCACCTAATTAGTTTATTGCACATGTAGCATTCACCTTTATTTTTTGCTGCCCTAGTCAGCGCTTTGCAGGACATGTCGTATACGTTGTCCGTTGCCGCACAAGCATAATACTTTCCATCCAGCAAAGCTATAGCTATCCACGCGCAAGGCGCTACCATTGCCTGTGGTGGAAATTTGTGATTAATGCTTACTTTTTGGTCGGACTTTCGTGCATTGTTGCAAACTTCTGTTATAAAGGCTGATTTAGTGTACAGCAGCTAAATCTTCGATTTCGTTACACGCGTATAATGGGAGATTTGTATAGAACAGAAGTCGGTAAAATGCGGCTCTTATTAATTTTATTGCTACTGTAGCGACTGCTAATAAGTTTAATACCAATGCACACGCGTTTTTTTTTATCTCAGTGTTGTTTTCATTTTATAAAAATATTATTAGTTTTGCCTCTCCTGATGATTTATTTTTTGTGGAATGTGGCCTTTAAATGCAAAAAGTTGCCAACTCCATTGATAAGTTATTTTTGAAATACTTGATAGATCGACGACTCTGTTATTGAAGTTAAATTGTGAACGATATTAAAAGGGATTGTGGTCGAACAGTAAACGCTACCAATCCATACATAATTCTTATGAACATGTGTTTTGATGTGGCGAGCCCACCGTGGCCTTAAAAATATTAAAAAAAAATAAAATTAGACTTTCTTCCGGAGGAACTTAACACGATGGAAAATATGAGGTCCTGGATTCAATTGTCACACACCGTGATACCTGCATAATAATTTCCATGAGAGTCAAGCAACCGGCCGCGATGCCCCTTGCTGCCTTTTCGTGGCGTCGCATGCAGCCGGTCATCAGTTTCCACGTCTTCTGGTTCATAGCGATGCCCAGCATGAAAAGTGCGACAGCAGGAACGCAGATGTAAACCCCACCGTACACTTTGTTCTCCGCAACACCTACAGCGGATGGGCAAACTAGTGAATTAATGGTCAACATAACGAAGTTATTTTACCAGGCAGGTTAGCTTAGTCGTTAGAGTGTCTTCTCCGTTAGTCGAAAGGTTGTTGAATCGAACCAGGGGCTGGCTATTTGTGTTATGTTTAAGGCACTTGTGTCAACTTTGATCGGGCGTTTTCCTTTGAGAAAACGATCCTTTCTTTGAGAAAACGATTATGCCATAACAGAAAATAAATCATAAATATCCCATAATTGGCGTTAAAGATGTGCATGTGCTCTTTAAACTTCGTGGAAAAAATTAATGTAACTCGAACGTGGACATGCCATATTCTGGCGATTGCTGTAGTACCCCTTCCACTTCGTTTCTTAATCATGAACATTCGTGTGCTAGTTACGGCAGGGAATCGTAACGGGTTGTGTTCTGCAAGTAATTTTGCAAATCTTACCCGAACGCCCTCGAACACACAGCGATCGTGGGGAAATAAAATAAATTTTCGTTCTAGTGAAGCGCCAGCAACTTCTAATTAGTTTTCGACACGTGCGGAGATTTGTTTATAAGATAGGAAAACGTGAAATATTGACAATGTGGAGACATTCCAATTTGTATCGTTCAGTGTTTGAATAATATAATCAGCTTAAAAATCGTTGGAATTGCTTAAACAGGGCTTACAGGAAATGGTAACTCCATTTTGTATAGTTTTGATATGGATTGTTTTAGTTTCGGCAACTGGCTTGCGTGTACGAGATATTTTTTGTATGATTTTTGTAAAAATGTATTTTGTTGCTTTAACCAAGAATTCACTGGAAATGTGAACCCTTTACAATTAACTTAAAGCCAGTGTCAGTAAGTTTGTTCCTAAGTGGTGCCAGTAAGTTAGTTCCGTGTGGCCGAATGGTCAACGCCGACACATATACAGACTCCCATAAAAAAACGGTCCCAGTGACGAGCCCATCATGGATTCGAAACTTGGATCCTTCAAAAAATAAGTGGTTTAACACCAATATGTTTTCTATTTTTGTGGGAACAACAACTTAAATATCAGCGCTCAAAAGTTGCCAATAACTTACCTAGCATTGTCGACGTCGAATTCAGTGTACAAGGGCAGCTAAACACCGCGAATGAAAACAACTGTTCCGAACCGACAGTAAACAGGCAGATGATTATATTCACCGCTGACCCTGAACTGGTTTTAACCGTCTTGCCAGCCGACAGTAGCAAGGAATTAAGGTTGTCCGGCAGTTTGACCATTTTACAAAGGTTGGACACTAGACGTACATTCGCTTCTGCGTGGTAAAACAAACCCGTTTTACGCATTGCCACAACAATAGTAGTAAATAGAGCGTGGCGATACATGTTTCCTTGTATAGTAAGGGCTTTTAGTTACTGTGCTTATTGATAACTGTAGTAAAAGTTGATTTAATATAAGCCCACGCGCTATAGTTTTATACAAATGACACGGAGTGCGTTATAATACTGTAATTGTATTTTTTACCGGTCGACCAGATTACCACGTACCCACAGTCGGGTCACCGCTAGTACTTCGGTGTTAAATACAATTGTTATTTTAATGCAGGCAACGACACAACCGACTAGGTTGTGGCTGGTTTTAATTGTAACACTTAAGCTGACCGCTCTACTCTTATATGCCGGTCTTGGCCATAATATTATGCCGGGTTTTTATTTTTTATACTGCGCAAAGTGGAAGATTTCGATCAACTTCCTCTAGCTATTTTAACGTACAGTTTTGCTCTAAGCGATCTTTTTAACTTTAACCGATCTCGCTCTTACAAGTGTTAAACTGCGTAATGTAAAAACCACCAAACTCACAAACCATTGCTCACTTTGAAATTCTGCAAAAAGCTTATCCTAAATAAACAAAAACTTTAAAATGGTCCTCTCCAGCAGTCCTGGAGAGGAAATAATTTCGCCACGATTTCAGTCGGTGTATCTCTGGCATTTCGATGACAGCCAAATCGCACTTAAACGTACGACAACAACTGTGCAGCTGTACTTAAACTGTCACCTAGTTACATATATCAGATTGACCGTTATCGTCCGTCATGGATACGTTTACTCAGATGATGCTATTTATACCGGATGAAATGCACAGAAAAAAGCGCTTTCCTTTGTCTCAAAGGGTTTAGTTTCACCTTTTTGGACAGTTTCGTTTAGCTTTCACGTGTTGACCTATACAACCGGCGGGTTGTAGTTGAACGGTCATTCAAACTTGTAAATAACCCGATGCGTCCTTTTGAAATCCGCGCGTAAGTTTCGTTCGGATTATGTTGCTGTTTTAATGCATTGTTTCGTAACAATGCAAGGATGCGAGTACAATCTTATAAACAATGCAGCGCGCGCGTAGTTAAACTTAGAGAAAACGTGGAAAAAATGATAATGATTGAACACTTGGAAACTGGAAAAATGAATCATAACATCGAAATCTAAATCGCGGAATTCCCAATTGACGTAGGAGAAATTCTCCCTCGTGTTGAGGAAGGACTGTTTATGATCATAGAATATTGCGCGTCGAATTTACGACAAATCAATAAAATATTTCACTGTTTCGAAACGCTTCTTTTACTGTTTCCAAACGCTTCGCTTAAATGCTTTTCGATTCATCAAAAATGGGAAAATTTAATTCGAATGAAAATTCAAAGAAAACCGAGTCGTCCTGCAGGCGAATTAACACCTTTTAAATGCAGATTTAAAGATCTTTTTAAAGCGATTCGCTTCGCAGGGCGCCTTTTTTGTTTTCTTCGTCTCTCCGCCAACAAGCAATAAATCTTGTTATTGTGGATTAAATGTTAAAATTTGACTATTATGTGGAACAGGGAAGTCTAACGTACGGTCATGTCGCCCAACGGTAAATGCGACCGATTCACACATAGAATGCTATTTAAAAAAGGCTTAACGACAAGCCCACGATGGGTTCGAAACTTAAACCTGTTTAAAAAAAACTGCAAAATAAATCAAGAAAAACAAAGCTGCATTAAATTTTGCTCCGATCTAACCAACCTTTTGTTTTTCCCGTTTTCTTTCATTCCCATTAGTTTTCTTTCGCAAGCTAACCAGGTGGTGAATTAGTCAGTTTTGTCGCTTAACCTTAGTTCCGACGGCTGTTTATTTTCACGCAAATTCGTTCATTGGCATCTGGAAAATGTCCAAGAACCATCGCCAATCCGCGTGAATCAATCCACTCCTATCAAAGTCCATGAAATATTTATTTCCCGTCGGAAATTTAATATTCGACAAAAATCGATTTTGGACAAGTTGAAAGTAGATTTAACGTGGCCCATCGCGCTACATTCGATTAATTATCATTTTCCGTGTCGTGTTAGATTAATACGGACACACGTTTTTATACAATTAACCAAAACATGATACGCCGGGGGTCCCGGGTGGGGCTAATTGCGAGGAGGGGTTGATTCAATCGGACGTTCCGTACTGTTCAATCAACGAAAGAGGATACTGGCCACTAAAAGACGAAAACATGAAACTACAAAACATGAATAATGTTTACTTATCTGAAACCCACCATACCGGCATTATTTTGTGGCGGAGTCAAGGGTTACTACGCAGCCAGCCTTTCCGGCCGTGTTATATTAGTAGGCCGCGCTATATGGGTATTTTTACTTTTTACCAATCTACCCTATACCAACATTTGGCACTCTAGCTTTTTATGTGTTGTATTTCCATATTTTAGTTTAAAAGTACTGTATTAACCTAAAACCAAGGATTGCGATAGCAGCGAAAATCTCATTTTTAAGTTCAACGATACTGGTATCGTGGTATGATAAAGAATACTACAGTATCACTGACGCCTTTACGAGCTGAAAACCGGGTATCGTTTTCTACAGACTATGCTCTTTCGTATTGTGTACTTTTCTTATATTTTTCACTTACTAAAATTAAAGTGGTTACCAGTAATATAGATACGAGACTGTCTGTTTGAAAAGTGATCAGTCTGTACAGAAATATCCAGAAATATCACCAAATCCTTACCTGGTCCAAACTTGTCTCTGATACAACTGCTAAAAGTGCGTTTGCCAGCTTAAAGCGTTCACTGAAGCGTGTCTATTTCGTATTACGTAACAATGCCGATGTAAATTTCTAAAAGCCTACCGCATAAAAGCAAACCTAATTATTTTTGTACTCTTACATGTACTGTAGTTTGTTTTTTAAGTGCAAATATTACCAAACGAATTTCATACTATATGTTGATAGCGAAAAATGTGCCAAAACGGAAAAAAATGGTTAGTGCAAATGCTACTCTATAACATTCAATATAAGTGTACGTGTCAGTAATGTTTGACTTTAAATTACAACTTCTATATACAGTACATGTAGTAGCCTACCGTACTTGCAGTAATTCAGCGCAATTAATTATTTTTTTCACAATCAAGTCTCTAATTCGATTCGAATAGGAAATGATTAAAAATTATTTTTGATTCCAAAAATGGGAAATTTGTTCTCGTGCTAACAGTCGTTTAGGATAGGTTCTATTTACACAATTTTGATTCAGAATTAGAAGTGAACGATTTTTTAGGCAATGGAGATGATGATTATTGTTACATTAAATCACGTGGTCGCCTTTGTACTAACGTGTAGCATATGTAACCAATATCAGTCGTTTTTAAATGTTATAATGAACGGCTGTTCCCTTTTGTTTAAACTGGTTTAAAAAATACCGGTCATTATGAAAGAACACGCAAACACTAGTGTAACAACTCCGACTACAGAGAAATCTGATTTTAGACTACAGAGAAAGTACGATTTTCGGCTTTCTATTTAAATATATTCGAAATTCTACATTTAAATGTGTATTTATCCTAGCATAATTTTCGAATCCAAAGTTATAAGGATATCCCTAAGAAAAATACATTACATCGACTATATCAGGGTGTTATGTTTCATAACCTTTTTTCGTCCATTAGCGTTCGCTCCTCGCACACCCTGTTACCGCCGTCCCAACCGACGATAGCCCATATGCTTGCTCATGTAGACAACCTGCGAAAGTCCGGTCTGCCCAAGTCCTGCAACCGTAAGTTTTTCGCAGCTGTTTTTTTATTACAGTCGATTTCGGACTGTGTAGTTTCTAGATCTGTGCGATGTTGGTGCAATCGAGCTCAATTGTTAAATCAAGCAAGCTTTGATATTAAATTTTTAAACGAGCCAGAAACATCGCTCTCTCTCCCTGGTCCATTTTGTGTTTCTCAATTGATACCTCGCTTATAGATGCATTACCACCATCCCGTGGCTCCCCATACAAGGGTTACACCGCATCTTCGCTCGCTTATACAAGTACACCACCACACTGTAGAGCACATATACCAGTACACCACCATATCATGGCTCGCTTATACAAGTGTACCGCAATACGGTGGCTCGCTTAAACAGTGTATCACTTCCTAGTACCATTGTTTAACTTGTTTTCCAGTTTTTACCCAAGACTCGATAATAGCTTGTCTGGTGCACGTGCAAGAGCATTGCGACGATAAGAGCAAGTCCAAGTACAGCGACCTCTTCGCCTTGGCTGACGACTCGGAGGACGAGGTTTTAATGAGGTATGACGTGTTTACGTTCTTATTAAGCGATGTAATGGGACTCTGTATGGCCAGTTTAATTTTTTTTGGGGGGCGTCCTTATTAACTTTCAGTTTATAATTTTAGTACAGTCCGCATTGATGTTACCAGCTAACTTATTTGGAGGAATCCATAACTTCGAACCGCCACATGTATATATCTTAATGTTACACTGGTAAATAATTTTTTGCCTTTTGGTAAACAAGCTAATGTAAGTATTTTTTTAATGATTTTTTGTTTGATTTTGAGGTACACAGTTGCTGGTTCTCTTTGGTTTGAGAGCCGTACATTTGCTCCAAAGACTTTTTCCCCAGCACCATTTAAACAATGGTATATTTTTTCGACAGAGACATCCGAAACACGCGTAAACGTAACAAGTCCACGTCGGCGAGCCGAAGTGCGTCACAATCGCGAAAGGCATCCTCACAAGGGAACAAGCGCGGATCAGAAGAAAGCGAATCTGACAGTTTGTCGGTGAGTTCAATGATTTTTATATGAAAACTTCAAATTAGTTCCGTTTTGAATCATTGGATCTTGCTTAGGTAGCAGTTGGTGCTCCTTTAAAGGAAAACTAAATAAAGGAAAAGCGGGAAGAAGGGAAGGAGGAAACTGCACACTAAAATAAATATTAGGGCATTAGAGTTCATTTTAAACATAGGGTTAGAGTAAAGGTTAGTTCTGTGGTTAAGGTTAGTGTTTAGTAAGGGGTTAAAATTAATTTCCATAGTTTTGCAGAACAGTTTTCATTCTTCCCGCCTTTCCGCTTTCCTTCCCTTTAGCCTTGCCTCACCTTTACGGTCACCAGTGTGATCACCACTACCTTGTCGCCCAACACCATTCATCAGCTATGCGGGTAACAGTATGCCTATAATACAATAGAATTACTGTACAGTTAGGCTGGTCAGCAACTCAATAAAGTAGGAAGTGGAAGCTGGTTTATAAATTATGTTGACGTAACAACAGTGTGCTGGTGTCGTCCAGTGGACAACAGGACGCCGCCGAGATAGAAACTTGCTTTTCCAAATGGTCGGGTTTGGCCGTGTGCGAACCTGGCAAAAAGCGAAACTTTCACAAAATACCTATAGTTCTCTTATCAAGGGTTATAACCATGGCCTGTTAAAATTGCAAGTAACGGTTGTGCTTTTGTACGGTTAACCCGACCAACCCTTGCACAGTATGCTAAAGCAGTCATAGGATAGGATGGGATATTCATGTTTATTCCTGTGAATGGGAACACACGGGCAATCTTCAGATCACCTCGCGCCCACCGTCGGGGGTAGCGAGGGGTCTAGCCACTCAGTCCCAGCTAGAGGTCTAGCACTTGTTTTAGAACTAGACAAAGATTTTTGGTGTGATTGTTTGACCATATCGCTTTGGTCCACCTAAAGTAATGGTTCCTACGCGACGATTTTAGATCAACTCGTTTTTGAGTGAACGTGCGCAAGGGTGTGTTGGTCCCTTAAACGTGAGGTTTTCCGATAAATCAACAAAATAACTTCATAAATTTATTCGAATTTCTGTTAAAATACTCAAATTTTATTTCGGTGAATAAAAAAACGTCAGAGGCGCCAATAAATAAATGAAAGTGTAAACTCGTAGACCCTTCCTCAAATGAAATTACACCCAAAACTGAATAGGTTTTTGACATTCAGTTTCACAGCCACATCTTTTTCAGGATGACGACGATTTCAAAAAGAAAAGAAAACGATCGAAACCCGCAAGCAAATCGCAGGAATCCTCTGACAGCGACTAAAACTCCAATATCATTTATTTCCTCACACAAATCATGCTGCGTAAACTCGTCCGACCGAATTTCTTTAAGCCAAATAAAATACAAAATGTTCCGATAAGTGATGAATTCTCGTCACGTGGTGTGGAGGTTTAAGTGTATTCATAATAACAGTCAAGTCGTTATTCCTTTATTATTTTCCCTTTTTCTTAGGTTTTCTGCGTCACGCTCGTGACATTTTGTGTTATGTCGGCAGATTATTGGCATGATGTGGTTATCCAATCAGGTTAAACTTACAGGAATCCTAACTGGCATGATCTTATTTTGCAAACGAACGACCTATAGGTATCAGAAAAAATGTGAAAAAGAGGCCTATTTTGGGCTTTATCGCCAATATTTCCGGATTGGAAAGTGATATATATATACTTAAATTCCTAGGAAATTCCAAGATTTACTACTTAAAAACAACGTTAACTAAAATTACCCAGTGTCTCCGGAAATAAAATATGCCTAACTTGTCATAAATACAATCTTATTAAGCGTTTAAATGAGGTGAAAACACAAAACTAAGACTAACATATAAAAAATGTAAATACGAACTAAAAATGATCTCTTATTTTGCAAATGTTCGGCCCTGGTTATTCTATAAAAGTTGATATTTTGAAACTGACAAGGATTATTACTTTAAAATGTAAGAAATGTTATATCCTACGTAGGCTATAATAAATTGTGGAGGTAATAAACGGACACTATAGGCCGAAATACCGCTTACCTCAGTTACCAGGCGAAATACGTTAAAATATAAAATTCACAACTTACTATAATACACTATCACTACGTAAATAAAAAGTCTAAGCTCCTAAAATTAATACAAGTCGATAGTGAATTTTAAGGCGAATAAAAAAGATTCAAGTACTCTATATACGCACCATCAACCATTTTCGGGAAACGCTCATCACTTAGCCTAACTGCACTTAAATTACTGATTAGCCTTTTTTAATTAGTCTGCTCCACATAATACCATAAACTGTAGCCCATCAGCATAGGAAGAGGAGGATATTCAGGTTTATCCCCGTGAATGGGAAAACCAAGGGGGTTAGCACACGGGCACTCGTCAGATCACCTCGCGCCCATCGTCGGGTTATTGGAGGTGTTGCAGTGTGTTGTATATAATAGATACGTTCCTTTAATTTGGTAGAACCCACCGCTGGGTTAAGGCAATTTCTGTAAATTACCTTGCCCAAAGACAACCGACTAGCTATAGCGACCAGTTTCGCACCTGCTACCTTTCGTTTGAAAGGCGACGCATTTAACCGGCCGGACAAAATTAGATATGCAGTGACAAAATGTGAATAAAGCATGCTAGGAAAACTTCCACCAAGCCCAAGAATATTAGCACATCCAACATTTTCTCACATTTTAGGCAGTTTATTGTGATGGAATTGTTATTATCCCCAATAATATAAAACAATTTAATTTTCTTTGTTTCCATTGTGTTTTTTAATATACCAATGTGACAACTTTATTCGGAAAAATGGATACTAGGTTTGTAATAGAACAACCTCCTGTCCACACTGAGATTTCCAGGCATATTAAAATGTGTTTTTTTAATAAAATCATTGACCAATTCACATAATGGACTAACTATACATCGAAAAATGTCCATTGAGTGACACAAACGCATGGGGGGTCATCGGTATAAAAATTAAATTAAGGAAACGTGTATCTGTCGCGCAATTA
>CH002950.1:364617-377967 GCA_000149265.1 Ciona savignyi
TGGGCCTAACACAGTAAGATGGGATGAAGAAGAAGAAACTGCATTTCAGTCATTAAAGAAGCACTTGACCAGCAAACCAATATTAAGGCTGCCGGACACGAATAAACAATTCGTACTGAGGACCGACGCGTCGGATAAAGGCGTGGGCGGTGTTTTGCTGCAGGAGCACGATGGAAAGTTGTTCCCTGTGAGTTACGCCAGCAGGAAGCTGAGCCGCGCGGAGACCAATTACTCAACAATCGAAAAAGAGTGTCTCGGAATTGTGTGGTCGGTCAAGAAATTCTACCTATATTTGTATGGCAACGAGTTTGTACTACAAACTGATCATCAACCGCTTGTATACCTGGAGAGCGCGAAATATACAAACAGTAGAGTTATGAGATGGGCTATGTTTCTCCAGAACTATCGCATAAGATACGAATGTATAAAGGGATCACTTAATGTTGGTGCGGATTTTATGAGCCGAATTAACTGATTTAAAGCGTGCTGTGCTGTGTTTTTCGTTTAAGCTGTATAAGTTCGTTTATTTATTTATTGTGAAATAGTTTTGTGCGTTGATTTCGAAATCAGATGATTTCGACTTAAATGGGGGGTGATGTCACAAACTAGAGTGTACAGTAATTAAGTTTTGTATTGCGCAACCTACTTTAAAACGTTGTTTTTCAAATTATTACCGTGGCTATGTGACGTCACAATGCATAAGTTATTGTCGTTCGTTTTGATGTTTTTCATGAAACGTGGCATTCGGAAAAGTACAGTAAACAGAGCGGTAGTGTTGTAAACTTTGTGTTATTCTGATCGCGCTTAAGAATAACTGCAGACCTTTAGAGTTTAGTAACCGACAATAGTCACGTCTATCAGGAATCAAGACCTGAAACGCGACAAGGTCTGAGGTGGTTACAAAATTACCTTGCATATCCAAGAGGCCCACTGTGCAAACTGGCTTTAAGGTTAAGTGCATAATTCAGGGGCAAACAACCATAATAAAGTTTAAATCTATACAGAATAATTGCAGCTCAAGGTATCTAACATACTTATACTTAGTATTTATTAAAGTTAAAAAGACACCTAATTGTTTTTCTATCTTATTGCAACACAAGTAAACCCAAGTTAATTTACGATTCATACAAACACATGTAAAAAGTTGTTTTGGCAAATTGTTATTGTATGACCTTAACGATTACCCTTGGACAGGCGATAAAGAATTCAGCAAGGTACTCGCCGAAGAGATTGCGCAAGAAAAAGAGAAGAGGTTATCACTGCCGCAAGTGGATGGTTGGAAAAGTGTGATGGATGGTGCTGAATGTAAGCTTACCAAGAATCTCAAAGGGGATGAGTAAGTGTGGCTGTTAGAGTAACCTTTATAAAGGTACATTCCTGCTCCCGGGGTATCACCACACCCACTGTTACCCAATGTGGTTGAAATTGTATTTTGTGCTAGTTTATTTCCAGTACCGGCCAGAGTTGACCATAGCAGAACCAGCTATTTTAAAGTTATTATTGTTTTCGAACCAGAAAAAATAAAATCTTTTGGTTACATTTTTAGTATAGCTACCGTGCAACAATGCTTTAAGTGCTTCAACCTGAAATATATTAGTTATACTTACCTTACATTTTTCAGAATTGAAGTCAGCTTTAACGTAAATGCTTCTGTACCCCCGTTTCATTCAGATGACCCTGATGAACAGGTACTTTCCCTTAATAAAATGTTGCAATATTTAAAAGTTAGAATCCGTGTAAGTCTACCCTTGGATCAAGTGTTACATGAAGGACCGTCAGCTAAAATAATGTTAAATTAAATAAGATTAGTGTCAGTAATATTCTCTTTATAAACTAAAAATGGGGTAGTGGCATGATGTTACTAAATTGCATTCAGTTTAAGTAAAGCAACAATTTTTATTTGTGTTCTTTTTCTTTTCTAGTCGGAGATTATTGCCCAACCCGATTTTACTGTTTTGATAAAGAAGCCCTCGTCAAGTGATTCCCTTTCGTTTGATTGTTTCTTTCCCGACTCTGATCATGAAACAGAGGGAGAACCAGAACCAGGTCATAGATTTAATGATTTTTGATTGTCATGGGAAAACAATTATTTTTTTAAATGTAAGAACAAATTTGTGGATCTCTTTCTCCAATCCAATAGATCAAACCATCTACATGCTTGGGTTCAACCTTTAACCTACTTTTACTCCACCATTAGTTACTGTATTCAGTTGAAACTTTCATCAGCCTAATAAATATAATATTAAAATTTCTAGAAGAAATATTGCTTAATTCACTTGAAAGTTGTAAAGGCCTTGGTTCCTAGATAGAGATTTAAAAGAAATTTAAAGTTTTTTGTCTAGTTTTAAAATTTCTGAAAAGAAAGTAGTAATGTTGTAGTATATTTAGATTAATTTGCCTTGGTTATATGGGATCTCACCCATGACTTTGCAGCAACCGAATTACTTTTTTTGTACATGTTATGATGTGCAACTTAAAACCATGTGTGGGTACCAGTAAAGCAAGTGGTACTAGTTAACAATATGGGGTACTGGTTTACTGACAACAGGGACCAAATAGCTACCACAGATTCTAGAAAAAGTCTTACAGTATTTTTTATTAGACTAGATTGTTCACATTCATTTTAAAAGTGTCGGCTTTCAGTAAGTTTTAAAACAAAAATTTTGATCTGACAGAAAACATATTCAGCATACGGTTGCTCACAACTTACAAAGGGGAGATCAAGGAATCAACTTATTCAATTGAAACCGAAAACATAGATTCGGTGGGTTTCATTATTTTAAAATTTTTAATTTTTTTTAAGTATATGATCATTCCTGTTACTGGAAAGTATAGGCCTATAGTATGGGCCTAAGTGATGAAGCTCTGACAAAGAACTTAAAAAAACTCAAAAAGTTGTTGGTGTTGCAAAACCGGATGTTGCTTTTTTTTAATAAAAAATCAAACAGTTTTCTACAGGTGCTAGGTGCAACCTTCAATTTTTGAAACTCATTGTGCTATATGTTATAAAGAGTTAAAACTTAATTTATTTATCTGATTAAGTGACTTGTCCATGGGCACACCCAAGCTAAATATCAAGGGTCCAAACAATCATTCACACGGAATAGCGATCTATACACTTACATTTCTATCTTTTAGCGAGTGGAATTACTTTATTTCAGGGCTGAAGTCCATGGTAATCACATCAATACTGATACAAGACCGAACAAACTAATACGTTAGGTGTCTTCCCCAATACACAACCGAGCAGCTCAAACAGCTCAAACCGGTATTGATACCACCAACTGACAGACTTAGCCAAAGGGTTGTAGGAATAAAACTGGTTTGTGTTTTTTGGCAAGGAAGTTAATTGCCTGGACCCAATGGATTTATGGCTGGAACTAAAACTGAAAGAAAGTCTTAATCATATAACCAAACTACAATACCTTCGTTGGTGCACGCGAGGTGATCTGACGCTTACCCATGTACTATTCCCCAAACGGGTATTTTTCAATCCCTGAAGTCTTTAGTTTAAACAAATCTGAATGTTACTTAAACTCCACCAATACAGGAAATGTACGCCATGTTGCTGACGTATTTGGAGGACCGCGGCATTGATAACGAGTTTGCCTCCGATTTGGAAAATCTCGCCACCGCCCTGGAGAACCAAGAATACATTACGGCGTTAGAAAAACTGCACAAGTTTGTCAGTTGCTCGTAAACAACTCCCCCAAAGAAGCAAACAACTTCAAAAAATAATAAAAACTCGGTTCTATTAGCTTTCTGTAACCAACTGATCTAAACGGTCATTCTATCGCAAAAAATGAAGAGCGTTCTTCATCCGAAATAAATAATATTTCTTACAAAATGTGGGATTTTTTATGTTTGTTAGGTAACGGCCATCATATAAAGACGTTATCGTCGAATGATCTCCGTCGGGTTACTGGGAGCTATTTCAGTGTGTGTTACTCAATCACATGGTTACGTCACTGTGTCCCCTTCTCAAAAGTTTGTTCTTCTTTTTCTTTTGTTGCGCGTCGTGCGGATGTAGGTTCGACCTGGTTGCCATAGTGACCAGTCTTCGGCGTGTTTCCTGGTGCGTGTCCCTCTTGGTCACGTTAGGGGAGGATTCCGTCCAATCGTTCGGGTAGAATTTTCGCCTGAAAGTGTAAGAACAGAAATATGCTTTGAGCACTTTGTAAACAGTTTTTGTTTCTTTTAAATGGGTATAAACATGGCGTCGGGAGTTCAGCACACAAATATCTGCTAGGGGTGAAACGATGGGAAAGAAAATATTATTTCCCTAAATGGGAAAACGCAGTAAATGAAAAAAATCATTATCACACGGGCAATGTTTAGATTAATTCGTGCCGGGTTATTGAAGTATATTACTATTAGATTGAGATGTAGGTCGTGTTTTAGATCAATCCTTTAGTTAGTCCACTGTATTCTAACCAACACCTGTTAGGCTATATACATGCAAGCTCCCAGCGACCTTACCGACTGAGCTAAGAGCTGGAAAAACGATCCTCGGTAATCTATATTGTAATTTTAATTAATTCTGGCGCAAAGGATTGAGAAAGGATTTTGTCAAAATCACCTGAATTCCCCACGAAGAACTTGACTTAGTAATTCAGCACATTCGAGTTGCCCGTACACCAGTGCATAGTCCATTGCTGTATCTCCGAATCTGCGTTTAATTTTGAATTTTCTAAAATCTAAACCATTGCTTCTTGTCGGTTATCCAGGTGGTATACCATGAAAATTGGACCCGCACAGAATTAATCAACACAAAATTCATTTTATGGGCTCTTTGCCTCATATGGGTAATGGGTATAGCAGCTTTCAAATTCTCTAAATATTCATTAGCAATTCAGAGCAATTCATTTAGTCATTTGCATCATTCAAGCACCTACTTCAGCAGCATCAAAGACAAGCTCTGTCTTAATAGTTTTAATTTATGTACGTTTTTCATTCTGATACAATAAGACTTGAGATTGCGCATTGCCTAATTAACAAAACGTACCATACGATGGGACCGTCCTTGCTGGACAAGGGTGGGCTCTGACGTGGAAAAAGCAACACACTAAATTAAAATGCCACCACATTTAAGCTCAACCTGACTTCTGTAATTGTGTATTTGTGTAAAAACCGCAAGGTGATATCAATCCCGATTGCCAAAATTAAAGGCCAGGGCTTGCTGGTGGACAATTGAATTGACAAGTGGTCATTGCTACTAATTCATATACATGACATTTTAGAACTGGCTTGTCCCATCATCCGTGAACTTGGTCAGTTAAGATAAATAACATGATATGGCGGTCATGCCTTACAGATTGTATATTTGGTCATTGATCTCTACTATTATTACGTACGATATCGTATGAAATTTAAAAAACTAACTTGTCCACGACGGTTACATCGCACCCGTAATCGACGACCATTTTCATTAGATCATATCTACCACTTTCGGCGGCAAAGTGAGCAACGGTTTTGCCGTCCGTGTTTCGAATCGTGGGGTTGGCTCCTGCCTGTAAACGCAAAACGGTATAGATTTATTCATGTTTTCTACTGTGAACCGTGAACGGAAAAGTGTATAAGACGTTATCACATGGCAAGGTCGGCTTTTGGTTACCGGAGCGATTACTGCGTGTCGTGTATTATTGTGAAGTTATTAATATTTTATTTTAATCTATTAAACACTGCGTACACGGCGACACCGTATATGCATTGCCGAAGTACACAACCACCTGCCATATGTGTTGATCGACACCACTCCTTTGCTGAATCACACTCGTTACTGATTCGCTTTATTTACTTACAAGAGAACAAAAGTAGTTGAAAAACGGTTAAACTTTTCATATTTTTTATGTGCATATTTATCGTAATACGTGTCAATCGCGTTAACCTTTCGGCTACACGAATCTTGTCATATAACCGGTTGTTCTACTGCTGGAATAAGAAAACTAACTTAACGGGTAAATTACCAATGTTTAAAAAGCCTCTTGTACATTACAATTGCCCCGTCAACCATGGTCGATATTTCTGTTATTCGGACAAAATACTAGTTTTAAAAAATGTTCCAATGCACGACGACTTAATATAATAATTTGAGTGATTACATGCTTTTTTGATAGTCATACTTGCATATTAAAGTGGCCACACTTATTACGCATTATATAGAGGCGCGGAGACTTTATTCTTATGGTTGCAACTAAAACTCGTAACTTTCCCAACTGCGCAAGCAAGTTCGCTTGTGATGTTATGTCGGAACTCTCTATAACTATTGTTGTATTTTTCGAAATGTTTATCAATCCACAGCGGACTTTCACGATGAAATGATCTTTTTTTAAATACCACCTTGCAGATTACACCATCATGTGCCATTGGCACGAGAGGGAACTAAAATGAGAAAATAAGGGAAGTAGGAAAGAAGGGAAACTGTATACAAAAATTAAGGTTAAGGCTAGTTCTGGCGTTGGTTTTGGTGTTTGAGACAGGGTTAGAATCAGTTTCCTACTTTTATAATGTAGTTTTACTCCCTGTCTCTTTTCCTGCCTTTTTTCGATTTGCACAGAATTGAGCCCTCTACCTTTCTTAACACTAAATTTAAATGCATTTTTTTCTTTTCTTTACTTGCCGAGGCACGACTAACAGGTAACTAGCCCCCACCGAAGACATGTTAGTACAACACCAATCGTTGTCATGAAACGTACCTGGAGCAGCATCCTTGTACATTGCACATTGCCGCCAATTACAGCCCAGAAAAGAGGGGTTCTCTCACCCCAGTCAAAGTCCTGCTCATTTATATCAGCCCTGGAGTGCTGTAAGATGTCACCTAACCGCTGACTGTCGCCACAGGATACGGCCTCGTGCAAAATTGACATGCCAGCTTACTGCATATAACCATTCAGTTTTTGTTGTGGCCAGTTATGTACAGACCTAAGTTTTAAACTTTAACCAACGATCTACTAATTATTTGTTTGTTATTTGTAATGAATTCATGTTCTTATTTCGGTACCTTATAGTGAATAAATGTGCTGTCCTATTTCATACAATATTAGCTGTTTCAAATAGTGCAAAACAGCAAAATACACGTCTCCTCTCTAATCAAATAAATCGTTTTGATTTACTGTTTGCTTGGACATGCAGTTACGAACAAAACTTTGGTGCCAGGAACGAATGATTGCTTCGCAAACTAACACAATAATACAAGTCTTAGCTTCTATATTTGCCTTACTATGTACTTTCCACACCACCGAATCATATTCGTTCAACTATAACTTAAGCTGTGGATTTTAAATGTGTGTTCTTTTATATCGATGTCTTGCCTAGATTCGAGTGCTCTCTTTGACTGTTATTACTATACGAGAGCTTGATTACTGTAGCACGATACGATATTATAGCGTTACCTTTGGCGTGAAAAAAATATCAAGTTACAACACAAGGTATTGTTTTATGATGCTTTTACAATTCCATGACCTTCGTGCGCCAATCTTAATAAACCTATAGGTCTTAAGTTTATTAGGGTAGAATTAATATTAAATAGTGGCAGCGCAGGTATTTGCAGATAGCTTTGGCAAGCCAAAATAATGCAGGATAAGATTAGATACACGAAGCGCCGTTCCTGTCACAGTTAGATCTGTATTTTATCAACGCAGATCGAGAATGTGTGCTTCTGACTATCTTTAAGATACCTTAACCGATGGCTGTCATTGAGCTAGGCTAAGTCTCTGTTAAGTGGAATTTAGCATATTTATGATATCACTAGCAATACTGTTACAAAGCAGCAACGTTTACTGTACAACTTTACTATTGTAGATAGATTTTGTTGCGTAATTAGATTTGTATGTTATTGTCATATTATGATAACTATTGTATTTGTCTTATTATCATAACTATTGTATTGGTATGTTTTTTTAACATATAGGGCCTACTAGGCCTTGTCTGTTAAGTTTCATTGATATTCTAATACAATGCGTGTAACGCAGTGTTTTACTTCACGTAGGTTTTTTAAAGATCCAAAATCGCCAGACTCAACCAAAGTTGATAAATAGGACTGTAAAATGTCGACAACCGTTTAGTAAGGTGAGTTTGTTTATGTTTATATAATGAATTAAATTTATCTTTACACATTCAAATGATGATATTTTTTAAAATATTTTAATAAGTATATATCTACCTGACTAAAACACAAGTTAGAAAACATTGCAATTGCTCATGTAACCAACGATTTGAAGCGTTCTGTTGCTACACCCGATTCGTTACGGATTAGCCCATAGTATGGGACATGGTTTGGTATGATTAGCGCATAGTATGCAGCCATGGTCGTATTTTCATACCACATGGTACGGCGATTAAGCATATTATGGTTGATCGCCATATTTTGTAAAATCATCGCAATGGTTACGCATGACTTATTTTCAGATTAAACTGTGTGGTAGCGTACGTTGGTGTAGCCTGAAAAGCTTCGGAGGATTAGTTAGAATTACATTTTAGCATGTTCAATTGGGCAGTTACCGTTATTTTAGCGTGGTACATATTAAACTACAGGTATTAGTAAAATGTTAAGTGACCGGTTAAGGTTGCCGGCTAATACTGTGACCGAAGATGTCTGTGACAACATCGTGGAAGTCGTTTGCTGCTACTAGGTAAGATTGTGTAATGACATTATAGCATCACTAGGCTAGTTTTGTGTAGACACTAAACTGAGTGTTGTACAGCAATACTGGGTAAGGATGTAGGGCAACACTAGGTAATGTTATGTGGCAATATTAAGTGAGGTTGTATCCTAATCTGTCTGATGTTTCCGGCAATACTGGGAAAGTTTGTGTGCAAATAGTGGGTAATGTTGTGCGGCAATACTGGGTGATGTTTTACGGCAATACTGGTTGAGGTAGCACGGCAATACCGGGTGATGTTGCTTGGAAATACTGGGTGATGTTGTACGGCAATACTTGGTGATGGTATACGGTAATACTGGTTTAGATTATACGGTAATACTGGGTAAGGTTGCACGGCAATACTGGGTGATGTTGCACCATACGGCAATAGTGGGTAGAGTTGTGCGGCAATACTGGGTGAGGTTGTCCAGCAATACTGGGTGAGACTGTACAGCAATACTGGGTGAGGCTGTACGGCAATACTGGGCAATATTGTACGGCAATACTGGGTGAGGTTGTGTAGCAATACTGGGTGAGGTTGTGTAGCAATACTGGGTGAGGTTGTACATCAATACTGGGTTAGGTTGTACATCAATGCTGGGTAAGGTTGTGCGCAAATACTGGGTGAGGTTGTATGGCAATACTGGGTGAGGTTGGGTTTCATTACTGGGTGATGTTGTATGTCAATACTGGGTGAGGTTGTATGTCAATACTGGGTGAGGTTGTTCGTCAATACTGGGTGAGGTTGTGCGAAAATACTGGGTGATGTTTTGTACGGCAATACTGGGTGATGTTTTGTTCGGCAATACTGGGTGCGGTTATACGGCAATACTGTGTGACGTTGTGTTTCATTAATGGGTGATGTTGTATTGCAATACTGGGTGAGGTTGTGTTTTATTACTGGGTAAGGTTTTACGGCAATACTGGGTAAGGTTGTACGTCAATACTGGGTGAGGTTGTATGGCAATACTGGGTAAGGTTGTACGTCAATACTGGGTGAGGTTGTATGGCAATACTGGGTGAGGTTGTGCGCAAATACTGGGTGAGGTTGTATGGCAATACTGGGTGAGGTTGTGCGCAAATACTGGGTGATGTTTTGTACGGCAATACTGGGTGCGGTTGTACATCAATACTGGGTGAGGTTGTATGGCAATACTGGGTGAGGTTGTGTTTCATTACTGGGTAAGGTTGTACGGCAATACTGGGTAAGGTTGTACGTCAATACTGGGTTAGGTTGTACATCAATGCTGGGTAAGGTTGTGCGCAAATACTGGGTGAGGTTGTATGGCAATACTGGGTGAGGTTGTGTTTCATTACTGGGTGAGGTTGTGTAGCAATACTGGGTGAGGTTGTATGGCAATACTGGGTGAGGTTGTGCGCAAATACTGGGTGAGACTGTACAGCAATACGGCAATACTGGGCAATATTGTACGGCAATACTGGGTGAGACTGTACAGCAATACTGGGTAAGGTTTTACAGCAGTACTGGGTGAGGTGTGAGGTTGTGCGGCAATACTGTGTGAGGTTGTATGACAATACTGGGTAAGCTTGTACGGCAATACTGGGCGATGTTGTACGGCAATACTGGGTGAGGCTGTACAGCAATACTGGGTGAGGTTGTACGGCAATACTGGGTGAGGTATTACGGCAATAATGGGTGAGGTTGTACGGCAATACTGGGTAAGGTTGTACAGCAATACTAGGTGAGGTTGTACGTCAATACTGGGTTAGGTTGTACATCAATGCTGGGTAAGGTTGTGCGCAAATCCTGGGTGAGGTTGTATGGCAATACTGGGTGAGGTTGTGTTTCATTACTGGGTGATGTTGTATGTCAATACTGGGTGAGGTTGTTCGTCAATACTGGGTGAGGTTGTGCGCAAATACTGGGTGATGTTTTGTACGGCAATACTGGGTGCGGTTATACGGCAATACTGTGTGACGTTGTGTTTCATTAATGGGTGATGTTGTATGGCAATACTGGGTGAGGTTGTGTTTCATTACTGGGTAAGGTTGTATGGCAATACTGGGTTAGGTTGTACATCAATGCTGGGTAAGGTTGTGCGCAAATACTGGGTGAGGTTGTATAGCAATACTAGGTGAGGTTGTGCGCAAATACTGGGTGATGTTTTGTACGGCAATACTGGGTGCGGTTATACGGCAATACTGTGTGACGTTGTGTTTCATTAATGGGTGATGTTGTATGGCAATACTGGGTGAGGTTGTGTTTCATTACTGGGTAAGGTTGTATGGCAATACTGGGTAAGGTTGTACGTCAATACTGGGTGAGGTTGTATGGCAATACTGGGTGAGGTTGTGCGCAAATACTGGGTGATGTTTTGTACGGCAATACTGGGTGCGGTTGTACATCAATACTGGGTGAGGTTGTATGGCAATACTGGGTGAGGTTGTGTTTCATTACTGGGTAAGGTTGTACGGCAATACTATAGTATTGCCATACTGGGTATTATGATACTATAGTATTGCCATACTGGGCAATACTATATAATACTATAGTATTGCCATACACAGTATTGCCGTATAACCGCACCCAGTATGGCAATACTGGGTAAGGTTGTACGTCAATACTGGGTGAGGTTGTACGTCAATACTGGGTGAGGTTGTACGTCAATACTGAGTGAGGTTGTGCGCAAATACTGGGTGAGGTTGTACGGCAATACTGGGTGAGGTTATATGGCAATACTGTGTGACGTTGTGTTTCATTACTGGGTAAGGTTGTACGTCAATACTGGGTGAGGTTGTACTTCAATACTGGGTAAGGTTGTGCGCAAATACTGGGTGAGGTTGTGCGCAAATACTGGGTGAGGTTGTGCAGCACTACTGGATGAGGTTGTGCAGCAATACTGGATGAGGTTGTGCAGCAATACTGGGTGAGGTTGTGCAGCAAGACTGGGTGAGGTTGTGCAGCAAGACTGGGTGAGGTTGTGCAGCAATACTGGGTGAGGTTTTGCGGCAATACTGGGTGAGGTTGTATGGCAATACTGGGTGAGGTGGACGGAAATACTGGGTGAGGTTGTATGGAAATACTGGGTGAGGTTATGTAGCACGACTGGGTAAGGTTGTAAGGCAATACTGGGTGAGGTTGTACAGCAATACTGGGTGAGGTTATGTAGCACTAATAAGTGAGGTTGTACAGAAATACTGGGTGAGGTTGTGTTTCATTACTGGGTAAGGTTGTACGGCAATACTGGGTGAGGTTGTGTAGCAATACTGGGTGAGGTTGTGTTTCATTACTGGGTAAGGTTGTACGGCAATACTGGGTGAGGTTGTACAGCAATACTGGGTGAGGTTGTGTAGCACTAATAAGTGAGGTTGTACAGAAATACTGGGTGAAGTTGTGTTTCATTACTGGGTGATGTTGTACGGCAATACTGGGTAAGGTTGTACGGCAGTACTGGGTGAGGTTGTGTAGCAATACTGGGTGAGGTTGTGTAGCAATACTAAGTGAGGTTGTGCGGCAATACTGGGTGAGGTTGTGTAGCAATACTAAGTGAGGTTGTGCGGCAATACTGGGTGAGGTGGTTCAGCAATACTGGGTAAGGTTGTACGGCAATACTGGGTGAGGTTGTGTAGCAATACTGGGTGAGGTTGTGCAGCAATACTGGGTGAGATTGTGCAGCAATACTGGGTGAGGTTGTGTAGCAATACTGGGTGAGGTTGTGCAACAATACTGGGTGAGATTGTGTAGCAATTCTGGGTGAGGTTGTACAGAAATACTGGGTGAGGTTTTGTTTCATTACTGGGTGAGGTTGTATTGCAATACTGGGTGAGGTTGTATGGCAATACTGGGTGAGGTTGTACGGCAATACTGGGTAAGGTTGTACGGCAGTACTGGGTGAGGTTGTGTAGCAATACTGGGTGAGGTTGTGTAGCAATACTAAGTGAGGTTGTGCGGCAATACTGGGTGAGGTGGTTCGGCAATACTGGGTAAGGTTGTACGGCAATACTGGGTGAGGTTGTGTAGCAATACTGGGTGAGGTTGTGCAGCAATACTGGGTGTGGTTGTGCAGCAATACTGGGTGAGGTTGTGTAGCAATACTGGGTGAGGTTGTGCGGCAATACTGGGTAAGATTGTACGGCAATACTGGGTGAGGTTGTGCGGCAATACTGGGTGAGGTTGTGCGGCAATACTGGGTGATGTTTTACGGCAATACTGGGTGATGTTTTACGGCAATACTGGTTGATGTTTTACGGCAATACTGGTTGATGTTTTACGGCAATACTGGTTGATGTTCTGTGTCAATTTTGGTAAAGGTTTTGTACAAATGATGGTTTGTTTTTATGGGGTCATTTGACAGAGGAAGCTTAGTACACAATCAAGAATATTCATACTTTTTTTTAATAGGGGTAATTAAAAGATGACTTCCCGGCCCCAGTTTGGTTAGTGAATGTATTTGCAATTTGTTCTATATAAATCAAGAAAGTTTAACTGTTTTAGTTTAACCCATTAGTCCACTGGGTTAGGGTGACGTCTGCTGAGTGCCCTGACCAAGGACAACAGTGCATAATAACACCAAAGCTCAAGATCTTACTGTTGTAGAAGAATCTGTTCTTGTTCAAGTTCACTTAACATAATCTTCTTACAGGTACAAGTACAACTAAGCAGCCTGAGAGACAAAATCTTAAAAAGAAGGGTCCAAGAAAAAGAAGGTCTTTAATCAAAAATACTTTATTTTAAATGTATTAAATT
>CH002950.1:384715-433896 GCA_000149265.1 Ciona savignyi
CAGTATTGCCGTATAACCTCTCCCAGTATTGATGTACAACTTCACCCAGTATTGCGGTACAACCACACCCAGGATTGATGTACAACTTCACACAGTATTGCCGTACAACCTCACCCACTATTGCCGTATAACTTTACCCACTATTGCTGCACAACTTTACCCACTATTGCCGTATAGTACAACATCACCCAGTATTGCCGTACAACCTCACCCAGTATTGATGTACAACCTCACCTAGTAATGCCATATAACCTCACCCAGTATTGCCGTACAACCTCACCCACTATTGCCGTATAACTTTACCCACTATTGCCGTACAACTTTACCCACTATTGCCGTATAGTACAACATCACCCAGTATTGCCGTACAACCACACCCAGTATTTGCGCACAACCTCACCCAGTATTGAAGTACAACCTCACCCAGTATAGACATACAACCTCACCCAGTATTGCCGTACAACCTCACCCACTATTGCCGTATAACTTTACCCACTATTGCCGTACAACTTTACCCACTATTGCCGTATAGTACAACATCACCCAGTATTGCCGTATAGTACAACATCACCCAGTATTGCCGCACAACCTCACCCAGAATTGCTGCACAACCTCACTTAGTATTTCTACACAACCTCACCCAGTTGTTGCTACACAACCTCACCCAGTACTTCCGTACAACCTTACCCAGTATTTCCGTACAACCTTACCCAGTAATGAAACAAAACCTCACCCAGTATTTCTGTATAACCTCACTTATTAGTGCTACACAACCTCACCAGTATTGCTGTACAACCTCACCCAGTATTGCCGTACAACCTTACCCAGTATTGCGGTACAACCTCACCCAGTATTGCTGCACAACCTCACCCAGTATTGCTGCACAGCCTCACCCAGTATTGCTACACAACCTCAACCAGTATTGCTACACAACCTCACCAAGTGTTGCCGTAACCTCACCCAGTATTGCCGTACAATATCATCCAGTATTTCCGTACAACATCACCCAGTACTGCCATACAACCTTACCCAGTATTGCTGTACAACCTTACCCAGTAATGAAACACAACCTCACCCAGTATTGCTACACAACCTCACCCAGTATTGCCGTCCAACCTCACCCAGTATTGCTACACAACCTCACCCAGTTGTGCTACATAACCTCACCCAGTATTTCCATACAACCTCACCCAGTATTTCCGTCCACCTCTCCCAGTATTGCTACACAACCTCACCCAGTATTGCTACACAACCTCACCCAGTACTGCCGTACAACCTCACCCAGTATTGCCATACAACCTCACCCAGTATTGCCATACAACCTCACCCAGTAATGAAACAAAACCTCACCCAGTATTTCTGTACAACCTCACCCAGAATTGCTACACAATCTCACCCAGTATTGCTGCACAACCTCACCCAGTATTTCTACACAACCTCACCCAGTATTGCTACACAACCTCACCCAGTACTGCGGTACAACCTCACCCAGTATTTCCGTACAACCTCACCCAGTACTGCCGTACAACCTCACCCAGTATTGCTACACAGCCTCACCCAGTATTGCTACACAACCTCACCTAGTATGGCGTACAACCTCTCCCAGTATGGCGTACAACCTCACCCAGTATTGCTACACAACCTCATCCAGTATTGACATGCAACATCACCCAGTATTGCCGTACAACCTCACACAGTATTTCCGTACGACATCACCCAGTATTGCCGTACGACATCACCCAGTATTGCCGTACAACCTCACCCAGTATTTCCGTACCTAGTATTTCCGTACAACCTCACCCAGTATTGCCGTACAACCTCACCCAGTATTGCTACACAACCTCACCCAGTATTGCTACACAACCTCACCCAGTATTGCTACACAACCTCACCCAGTATTGCTGCACAACCTCACCATTGCGGAACAACCTTACCCAGTATTGCTGCAGAACTTCGCCCAGTATTGCTACACAACCTCACCCAGTATTGCTACACAACCTCACCCAGTATTGCTACACAACCTCACCCAGTATCGCCGTTTAATATTGCCCAGTATTGCCGTATAATCTAAACCAGTATTACCGTATACCATCACCAAGTATTGCCGGATAACCTCACCCAGTATTGCCGCACAACTCTACCCACTATTGCCGTATGGTGCAACATCACCTATAATCTCAACCAGTATTACCGTATACCATCACCAAGTATTGCCGTACAACATCACCCAGTATTGCCATGCAACATCACCCGGTATTGCCGTACAACATCACCCAGTATTGCCGCACAACCTTACCCACTATTGGTACACAACCTTACCCAGTATTGCCGTACAACACTCAGTTTAGTGTCTACACAAAACTAGCCTAGTGATGCTACAATGTCATTACACAATCTTACCTAGTAGCAGCAAACGACTTCCACGATGTTGTCACAGACATTTTCGGCCACAGTATTAGCCGGCAACCTTAACCGGTAGCTTAACATTTTACTAATACCTGTAGTTTAATATGTACCACACTAAAATAACGGTAACTGCCCAATTGAACATGCTAAAATGGAATTCTAACTAATCCTAATCCTCCGAAGCTTTTCAGGCTACACCGACGTACGCTACCACACACTGTTTAATCTGAAAATAAGTCATGCGTAACCATTGCGATGATTTTACAAAATATGGCGATCAACCATAATATGCTTAATCGCCGTACCATGTGGTATGAAAATACGACCATGGCTGCATACTATGCGCTAATCATACCAAACCATGTCCCATACTATGGGCTAATCCGTAACGAATCGGGTGGTTGCTAACTACTTCCTCATTTTTCATATTGTAATACCGATGATTGCTTTTCCTCCTTCCGCTTTTTTACTTTTTAAAGTATGAGCATTTTTAAACACAGATTTTTATTGGAAATACGAACTAAACCAAATTAAATTTATAAAAGATAATAAACCATATTCCTCACTTATATGCAAGGATTAATTGTGATAAAACAAACATGTAAAACGAGAAAAAACATATCAGTTTAGGGCACCAATGCTTGCGTTAAATATAGGCGTTACCAAATATACTTTTAATCAAAAATATTTTGTCAATTTGATTCGGATATTTTAGAAAAAGTGTACCCAGAAAAAAGTATACCTGTCTCTGGTGTACCTCCATGGTATTTCTATTTAAAAAATCTATGAATGACCTCATATGAGAGCAGTCATGCGGAAAAGTAGTGACCGATAGTAACCCGTAAACCGGGTTACTACATATGGATGACCTTACTGACGTCATTTATATACGACAATCCCAATCGTTTTATCACGAGAGTTATTTGATGTAAACGTGTCGCTTATAAGCTAGGTCAGTGTCCGTAGATGTTATACTGTTGATCAAGATATAGTTTCAAAGGCAGGCACAATAGACTAGTGCTAAGTAGCCTAAGTTTACGTATTACAAGGGAAAACTGAAAGCTAGTTAATCTTACCACAGGCAGCGTCAAAGTCCCGTGTACCTCGAACTTTTTCTCCTTTATATAGTTCACCTAACATGCTCATGAAGAAGTTCCTATGAATAGAAATATTCTCTCATCGTCATGTAAAAGAGTCATTCCGGGGTGTAGTAGTATTTCACGATTTTACCGCGTGGTTTTGTAAGAGAAAGTTATACATATGGTTAGATCTCTTTAATAAAATGCTTATCAATGGGAAAATCATTTAATTAGGCACTTAGTATAAGGTAAAGTAATAATAAAGACATTAAACAAAACTAGAGACAGTGGGGGTAACTAGAGACAGATGTATACGCAATATAAAATAATATTGTAATAATGTTGGGCCTATGGGTTAAGTGTTAGGGCTGTGGTTTGTAAGCTTTAGTTCTGGGGTTTAGATTAGTGTTAAATTTAGTTAACCTACTTTAAGTATCTTTACATCATTTGTTCCTTTTTTGCTTTATATTTTAATCAATTAAGTTGTAAAGCAAGGTGTCTTATTAGCATTGTTTTTAAATAAAAAACAGAAGCAACTACTCACTCAATTATAGATTAATGTCTAGGGTTATTGCTATATTTCCATAATAGGATATGTTCAGGGTCATAAATTAAGTATATGTAATAAATTTCAGTTTAGCACATTTATACTTGCAACTAAACTGGATGCAAAATTATCTTATTTTCAGTAATCGAACTAGTCTGTGCAGCTGGTTAATTTGTAATTTGTATAGTTACTAATTTAAGTGTGCTGCGAATTGATTGTAATCAATATTTTACGCAAAATGGAGACAAAAGGACCCCAGCCGAATCTTTTAAGCCCAGGGTGTGAGGATAATCGTAGTAATAGCGACGAGAGTGATGGTGTAGTCGCAAGTTGTGAAGGTAACCTTCACAGTTTCTGTTATTTGCCTGTAAAACTACTTTACTTTTATTCTGCCGTGCTGTCATGTGTATAAGTTCTTTGAAAGTAACTTTCATTTCGCTATTAATAGATTCCTTTTTTTGTTACATTGTTACACAATGTGTTTTATCGCATAGTTTACATAGTGTACAACAGTCTAAACAGAGTACAAGTAACCAATAAATTGGTATTACGAAGTTAACGGTATTACACACATTCAGTCTGATGTATTAGGAAAAATTTAATTTTAATTTTTTCGTACTCCCGAAATGCCGTTTAGTAATAATTTTGTAAAGAAATCGTTTTAAAATTTACAGCTTCTATATCAAGTGCATCAGAAATACTTGTATTGCCCGTGTGTTTAAATTCCCTAGTTTAACCGTCAACATTCATATGACAATTCTCCGATTTTGAAAAAAAATCCATAAGTTTTTCTAGGCATTGTAAAGAGCAAACTTGATTAATATTTGTGTTGTATCAGTGCAAAAAATCACAATACCTTAGAAGGAAAGTCTGCTTTAATTTAAAACTTGATTTCACATAGCAAAACTTTTGCCAATATAGGTAGGAATACAAATTTCCTGGTTAAGATAATAGCTCAGGACAGTTCCTTAACAACCCCTAGTCTTTTAGCTTAATCATTGTTCTTTACATCGTTTACGTTTAGAAAAAAAACCAAAATTTCACTATTCACACAACAGGAAGAGTTAGTTTCGGAAACTTGCACTGCATACTTCTACTTTAATAGTGACAAACAAGCTTATTTTAAGGATTAATGCAGTATTTATTGAAACCAACCACATATTTTAAATCTAAAGTCAAACATGACCAAACCAAAACATAAAGCAGGAAATCCAAATAGTAATTTGCATTTTGGGTTGCTTGAAAATCTAAATAAATTCATTCCAAAACGCCTTGATATGATAAAAACATGATTTTACTATTGGGTGTATACTTTTAATTTAGAATAACCCACATCTAATTAAATTGGACTTATAGATTATAATTATTGAGCGTCTGTATAATTATGCACAAAACAACAGTCCATTTTTTTGAGAATACACAGACCCATGAAAATAAGCAACTTTATTGTTCAAATGATGCCAAGCATTACAAAACATACCGAGACAGAAAATCCAGTGTGGCATATCCATTGATCCGTTAAATTTCTTAAAAGTTAAAACCTATATTTTGTTTTACAACAGTATTAAGCGCTGTTTAAAAATCTGTTTTGCTCCAGTTTTAGTGGTTTGTTTCCCAAAATAGCGTGTGTATTTAGAAGTTGTTTTGATTAGAATTTGGAATTAAGATTAGTGCTTTTCTCCACACAGAATGGTTAGCTAGTTATTCCAAAGATGCCTGGCAAATACAGACAACGACCACAAAAAATACAATTTTATTCTTCTCATATCTTGGTTATTCGCCTTATTCCCAATCCAAAAAACCAAAGATATTCTGTAGATTTTGTGCCGCAGGCTAAACTATGTTATCTGGTTTCTGCTACTAAAGCATAATATTCCAATTATAAAGCATAATATTCCAATATATTATGTTTATGTCTCCCCTTGAATTTAAGTATTAGTCAATTAAAATTAAATGTTCCAGGGAAGGGATAGCAAAAGATGTAGGTAGAATCAGCTAATAAGAGCATTTTTTGTGGTGGATTTAAAAAATATCTATATAAAATAGTTTAACTTGTGTTAATTTTGCCTTTCTTTCAATGATTTAATACTCAATTTCAATACAATACTGTACAATACACATTAATATATGTGATATAATTAATCAGACTAATTACTAATTACGAGTGAAATGACAGTAATTATAGTATTGTTACAAAACAAATATAATTGCTTTTAAATATATAATTTTTATATATAATAAATTAAACATTGCTTTAAAGAAGCATTGGATGATACTAATCAATGCAAAAAATATACAATATACTATAAACTAATTTGCAAAACTATTGAAATAAATTATGCAGAAAAGTGTGGATCTAGAATGAAGATAAACAGTGCGGTTATATAAACACTAGTAGAATAGTGTTAGATAATACAAACGTTTGTTTTATGTAGTAGTACGTTGTATCCACATTGAATATAAATTAGGTGCAGAAACCTCATGAGATTACAAGTATGCTTTATACTGGAGCTGTAGCATATAAGATTATCGGAATCTTGGTTTTATATAGTTTTGTTAATATATCCATATACTGTTTTTTTAAAGGTCATGTTTTTATTGTACATGTATTCTATATATCTTATTGGTGGACATTGCTGTGCCTGGTGGTTGGTTTGGGTTTTATTCTACCAAAAGACGACAGAACTTAGTGCTTGCGTACTGCAGCACTAACTGTTAAGGGGATCTTAGGATCAAATGGGCACAAAACCTTACTGAAGGGAAAGAGTGTGATGTTTGGATGCGGCCTGTTATAGTGACTCTGGGTTATCCTAATCCTATTATAACTATAATTTACAAGAACCAATGCTGCATCAACATTTACTGTTTTGTTAGCAACTAAAAAAAACCACTCATACAAAGGGTTCAGAGTGATTTGAGTAAATACCAAACAAGCCTGTTAAAAGCTTTTTCAAGCACTTTATTCATTGTACTTTATGGTATTCTTGAATAAAGCCAAGGTGATTTAGATTTATCGAGATTTCAGTGCAGTATCTTAATCTAAAATTACAGCAACTATACAGAAATGGCTATTCGATTGTTAGCTCAGTTGGAAAACCATTATTTAAAATCTAGCCATATGTACTGCCACAGCAACATCCCATTAAAAACAGTATCGAATCTTTAATGACTTTACCACTGCTGTGTTTAAAACCTGTCCATCAAGCAGCATCTTTTGAATTTTGCTTATTGTGCATGATTTCATCTTGAATAGTCTATATATATATAGCATTAAATCATTCTCTTATTGTCCATAATATCTGTGTTATAACATATGTCATTTTACCCAAGCCGTGTAATGTAAACCTATCAACAAATGTTTATTTTTAGATATTGTTTACAACAGTGATTTTTTTAAATTCCAGAGTCGGATATATGTTTACAAATACCCTTTGTCCTTGTTTCTGTGTTTACATTTTGTTCATTTCAGTATAATTTTTAAGTTAATATTTATTGGTTATAATTCAATTCACATGGTTCCCAGACAAAATTACGTTTTGTCCAAAGTACACTGTGGTACAAAATGTCTAATAATAAACATTTGTTAATACGTTTACATTTCACTCCTTAGGTGAGGTGTATTTGTTTGCCGTTTATCTTCTGGGCTTGCATATTTGCATATATTAAAAAACAAAACTGATTAATCTGTTAAAATGTTGTCAAAAATAACCCGCAGTATACTCTAGCTTGGGAACTCCTAAAAATTGTTGATATTAACAGACCTTATGCATGGTTTATATTAACATATTTATTTGTATAAAACTGAAACTGGTAGTTTGTGTGTGCGTCAAATTGCTCAATACAGGTGGGAGTAATGTACAGTAATAACCCAGGCAAACATGTCAGTCATATTACTTAAGGCACAACTGGCACCAGGGCAAATACAAAGTCCATGCTATTTTATCAAAGCAATCGCTCCAGTCTCTACTGCGTTGCAAGGTTGTTGTTTTCCATACCGTACCAAATTGCGCACGACTTTAAGCTGCTGAGGTAATCAGTTATTTTCTTTGTTTGGGTTAAGTGCAGGATTTTGGTGTCTGGTACTGTTTGTATGCGTCAAAACGACATTCAGAAGTTCCTGGGATATCTCAACGCTTGCAAGTAAATAAAACGAGCTATGTCAATGTGAATATCAGATCACCTCATAACAAGTCGTCATTGCAAGACAGCAAGCACTTCAGCCAGTTCAGGTAGAAGGCAGCTTACTATGCTCAAACGAATCATTCCGCGTTTAATGCTTCGCAGCACTAACCTACTTATCATAACCACGGCCGAAAATAAGACGTCTCAATCCCAATTATAGGTGTCATTTCCTATCTAATCTCGCGGCACAGATAGTGAAGTACGGATTCTCCGGTTACAGTAACTGCCGTTTATCACGTTAACCACAATAAACGGCTTTTCCATAAAGAACCGCAGTTACGTTGATGACAAATTACTACTGGTATTTTCTATTTTTTGTTTGATGTTAAAAATGGGTAATTTGTAAATACAGATTTATGAATGATTTTGCTTCTACGGGAGCGGCGTATTGACGCACCCTGTGCTTTATTAATCTTCTTTCCGGTGCGCGTGTCATTGAAAGAAACTATTAAGTTTCAAACCGGAACGCGCGCGTTTTAACGTTAGCCTGCTCGTACCACCTTCGTGACCGCGAGTAACCCGGAGCGTCACTCCAGGCCATTGCACTCGAAGGCGAGGGGTTTTCCCTGCAACGATACTTCCTCAAAGCGGACGTCACCTTTATAGTAAACGGCCTGCACTAGCTATGCTTATATTTATTTTAACAGCATCACGCACGACCATACACCTCACAGTTAAAAATAAACCCATTGTTATGCATGTGACGTGTTTCCTTAGCTTTATTAGACGCTTTGTCAAAGAATAAAAACTGCTGCACATCTTTAAACAAAATGGCTGTTTTTTCTTTTTGTTAAACACAAAGTTGGCATGCCCTAATCTTTTAAACTGTTTTAGCTAAATTGGTTCCACAAGTAGAAACTAAAAAATCGGTTAATTATTTCCTTCTGTCTGCCTTATTTATGTTTGTTCCATGTTAAGTGACGTATATACCAAAATAGAACAGTTTTTTTTCCAAATCGCTTTTGCTTTGCGGTGTTTGATTGTACATTGATTGAAACTTATGTGTAATTAATTAAAAGCCATTGAAAGTGTTTACGCCGAAATTCTTCATTGTATTTTTTGTTTTCCCCCCATAAATAGTAATGTTTCCGCTAAAGCATTTTAAAGGCAAAGAAATGTAAAATGAACACGGTTTATTACTGTTCACGGATTCGCATTTTCACAACCCACTTATTTTCCAGCACTTTTGCCTCAAAACGAGTCGCATCATAATCGTCACCCCAGTGAAGACGGGTTCCATCGGCAACGAAACAACTTGCCGAAAAGACCGAACCAATCGTCAGATTTGCCCGTTGGCCTGAACCGAAACAGCGCCATGTTGGATGAAGTACCAAGCGACGGGATATCTTCGCTCCGAAAGTACCTTTCCGTCTTCGTGCTCTTTCTGATCAACCTGCTTAACTACATGGACCGGTTCACGGTTGTAGGTACGTCTATGTTAATGTAATGTGGTTCAAATTTCTTTATTCTTGTTTATATTTAGTATTGAATCATGTTCCAAATAAATGCCTGATTTTTTTATAGTATGTTGCTGGTACTGTAAAAATGCATCAAAACCACATCTAACCATACGTGGAATATTATGCTAATGTACCATGGTATACGGTGGCCACATAGAAACCAAGCAATTTCCGCCTTGTTTTTTTGTATCGAAATATTTGCATGAGTCGTCAAAATTGCCTCATTGTACCACGAGACCATTTGTGCCTCATTTGCCCATTTCTGTATAAAATCAAACGCCTACCTTTACAAGTGCATTGGAATCGAAATAATTGCGCAATGTAATCATCAAAACATTGAGTGTAAAAACTCTTGGCTAGAGTTCCGTAGTACTATTTCCAGGTATAAACTGCAAAATCACTAAGCTAACACATTGGGTTTAATAGTATAGCTCCACTCTCGGAAATGTTTGCCGAATATGTAAATTTATTCTGTTACCAGGATATTGGTATACTGCGAGTAGGTGTGTTGTATTAACGAGATTATAGCTTAATTTTTAAATGTAAATCGCATGACGTTATAAGTAATAAACTGCCAATAGGCACTAAAACGATAGAAGTAAAAGTACCGGTAATATGAAAATACTTACAATGAAGAAAATATCGCATTATACCAAAATACTTTCCATTTCGAACAACATTTTTTTGAATTTTGCATTTTTTATGTTTACAAATGTTGGGTACAAAACCTTCTAATATTGGTACTTATCATACAGGGCTTTGGTGAATACCACACGTACATTACACTTTGTATTGGGTATCTAAATTTAAATGTGTGTAATTCGGTCTATCGTGTGTAATTTCCGAGCCCCTGCAGTATGCAGTATACAATTGATCTGCATCGCTCTAACTTACATTTGATTGGTTGATGAAAGTAGGCGTGTCCCGTTGTTGGAACTGTCATTGCTTAAATGCAATACCTTTGATATGCAGTAAATGCTTAGTCGTAACTCGTGATCATAAGGTCGTTTGCGCTATTTCTATAGCCTACTCTATATTTTGTCACTTTTCAAAGCACAATAACATGATGCATACTTTGGTCCGCGAAAAATACTTAAATAAAGTTTTTGAGACGAATATAACGTTTCTTGTCGTATACCGGTAATAAATAATGCTTTACTGCTTTGATATGCCGTCATTTTTGGTTTAACCACAGATAGCATTTTGTCTCGGGTAAGAAAAAATAAGCATTTCCACGGCTTGTAATTTATCCCATTCGATCTTAAGTATATTGCAACCACATTCCCGCCACCATTAAACTGCAGTTAAGGCTTACTAATGCGCCCCAATAGGCTTACCTCTGCTCTTTTTGCGGTATTTCTTAAAGCTCGGTAAGTTATATCGTGTTTGACTTGCTGCCTGTACGTTAATTGTGCCGCTCCATAAGCGAGTTGGGTATGTTTATAAATACAAAGTATATTTCTACATCGTAGCATACACAGACGCAAATACAAAACAGTCCTTAACCAAGTTAATAACATTAAAATATGAAAACACATGTTGTGGGTTAAAAATCAAGTCCTGCGATTCCCCAACATTTGCTGATACATAACTTGACTGACGTCAGTTTTGAAACTTATAAAAAGTATTACTAATAACCTCCTTCACCCTAATGGTTAAAATTCTTTACAGCGGTCATTTCTTCTCTGATTGATAATTCCTTTGTCATTTCGTCAGACCAAATAGCGCCATATTAACATGTCCGTGGAGTGATAAGTCTCGTCATACGAGTTAGAGGAACAGCAAACCATCTGCCAACGATACATTTTATTTTAGATGTTACTATATACAGAAAATTTTGATGTGATTTGTACCTCAACTATAAAGTGATACAGCTTAATACAGCTTAACTATAAAGTGGTATAAATGGCTTAAAATCAGCCGTTCTGGTGACAAAACTGAGTATAAAGAATTGGTATTGGATAAGAAAATCGAATATGTCCATAATTGATTTCCCGTAATTAATCTATATCTCTTGATATTGATTGATCTTGTGTGTGGATGTGAAGAAATGAAAGACTTAGTTTATCCCAGGATTTGGTAAAATACAGGGGCGTTATGGGGGATCGTACGATTATCTCGTGATCGCTATCGGGTTACCGGAGCTACTATGTGGTGTGAAGTCAACGCTTAGTGCCGTAGTTATTATTAACAAACTAGATAGGGCAACGCTAAAGGGAGGGAAGGAGGGAAATTGATAACCAAAACTATTAGAATTAATTTTATCCCTTTTCCAAACACTAATCTCAACCCCAGAACTAACCCTAACTCTAACCCCATGTTTAAAACTAACTCCGATTCCCCAATTTTTGTTTTCGTGTGCAGTTTCCTCCCTTCCCGCCTTCCCGCTTTCCCTCCTTTTAGTTTTCCCCAACTAGATATGCGAAGAAAAGTTCTTTAATCTATAAAAAATGTGAATTATGACGACACGGTCGTTTTTAAATTATTTTCTACGCATTAAAAGTAACAATATCACAGCGAAACGTTAGAAGTGATATCAAATCCTTCCGCGCAAGTTAATAACGAAACATCAAGCGAAAGTCTGGCGATTGAAAATAGATTGACACATTCGGTTCTAATCAACTTTGCCGCGTTAGATTGTACATTCGGTTCTAATCAACTTCGTTGTTACTTTCGTTCCCAAAGGTTATATCGAGTTCCTTCGACGTGTAATTCCAATTATCCCGTCGAGGGATTAGGTACGTGACATTGAAGGTCTTTTAAGTTACGTCATAATCGGGTTTGTTCGCTGACAACTTAAGCGTCGTCATCAAAGGTTATCAGCTCAGTTTATACGTTAATAGTTGTTTGTAGCTCGAATACGTTTTTTAATTTCCGTTTAGCTGCTAACAGTTGTTAAAACGCAACCTACATCGATCGTACTGGTATATCCCTTATTACGGGTCTTTACGAATTGTATAAATTTTTTTAGGACTGATAATGTTTTGAATTCGTTTATACTTTCTCTCTAAGGGTCACTATTAAGTTGCGAACAGAGGGAACTATTAACATTTTTTCAGGTAATCCCTAATCCACCGTAAACGCAAGGAATTTAAAACCACAGAAATGATAAAAACTTCACGATTCAGTAACCAACACAACACTAAAGTTTCGACCCCTTTTTAATTTCCGTAGTTCTCCATTTCGCCTGGTATTAATCCGTTTTAATACGTCACTAACAGCTGCAAATGAAACCGGAATGAACCGGCGAATGTAGAAAGGATTAAAAATTAAAATGCTTAACGGTAAACTAGTTCCGCGCGGCGTGACAATACATTTTGCTATACTTCCAAACCTACACAGCAGGAAACATGTTCTGTAGGCGCGATGTGCTGAAGTGTTTTAATTAGATTATTTTTAATTAGTCTTGCCAACGTATTTCACAATAAACAATTAGTTCGCACTGTTTCATTAGCTGTTAGAAAAATGCCCTAATTTTCATTTTAGTGTGCAGTTTCCCTTCATCCCCCCTTGCCGCTTTCCCTCCTTTTAGTTTTACAAAATCAATTTCTTTTACTTATATTCCCCATAAGATGTTTTGAGATATTGAACAAAAAGTCTTCAATACAAACCGCATGTCAGTGATTTCTATATACTTGAAAGGTGTTAATTGCAGAGTCGTGTAAAACATGTAAAGTCATGTATTTTGGTGATTTTTTGGTATACACGGCACGCGTTATAATATAAACACTGCAATTCATTGCGCGTGGCGATATACAAGTACATTCTTCTCGAATCAGTTATTGATTTTCGACCGATGGTCTATTTAATCATAATATCAGGTTTCCAATGCGCTTTATAACGTAGAACTGTTTTAAAAAAATTCGCTAAAAAGCGCATTTTCTATGCATAATTGCCCTGTGGCTAAAAAAATTTTTGATCGTACAGTTACAGCATATAATCTCTCTTTATGGTTTTATTAGTTCACTTTTATGAAGCAAACAATAATCTACCGTTGTATGTTTTGACTGAGCTTACTTTTATACTTTTAAAATACACTATTTTGTTAATTTAATTCCTATAACGACGATGCATTTTTTTAAAAGGTTGTTCCAATTTATTCTAAAAATCATAAAGCACATTTGGTATTAAATTTATCCACTTTTTCGAAATTTAAAGCGTTTGTTTAATATTTGATTACTTTGTGTTATTGGTTTAGCGTGGCGTAGTGTAGGAAGAGTTTCATTTAAAACGCGCGCCAAATTTGACATCATAATTACAAGCGCTACGTGTCTTGTTTTGCCGCTTGCTCTTGTACCCCACCTACCGGTTACGAAAAGTTAAACATCTAACCACATGCAGGCGCTATGCAGCTTAAAACTTAAAAAAATATCCGGTAATTACATCAAATAAAATGGATCTTTACCAAAAAGGCAATTAATGTTAACTGTATAAAAATATTAAAAAACACAAGATATCCGTATGTCGCCCCGGTTTCTAAATATTTTAAAAATTAATTTTTAAAATCCTGCGCCCATATAGCTTGCAAACTACCATACAGCTTATCAATTATAAAAAAATCTTATTTGTAGTAGACTGGACGCAAAATCTATTATTTTCCCACCAGAAAATCGTTGAATTTCCTCCGCCATGTTGTTTCACAGCTTACACCGATCTCCCGTTAGATCCTTCAATTCTCTCACCGTGTTATACACACTTTTTCGTCTAATATCTGTTATTTGACCTCTAATAAACTGTTTAAACACGGACAGTGACCTCTGTTAAGCACGTAATTCTAGTTCATGACCTTTTTTCGCAGCACAATTTCCTACATGTTTCCCATTGCGTTTTAAAGTCTGTATTTTCCCATGGCAAGGAGTAGTATCGCTTATTTGTGCTTTATGGGTATATTGACTAATTTTACGACCTAACATGTGGCTGAATGGTTAACGCGACCGATACATGTACCGACTCCTATACAAACACGGTCCTAGTGACTAGTACATTTTGGGATCGAAACTGGGTCACTCTAAAAAAATATGGTTTCATACGCCAGTTGGTGTCAGTTGGAACCAGTTTAATTGTGAGTATTAAAAATCGAAAATTGGAAATGGAAACGAAAGTGTTCGGGTTTTCTTGACTGTACCATGGACTTGCTTGCGCATTTCAATTTAGTTTCGATATGACTGGTATTGTCGTGTCAAGTTACTTGACCATTATTTGTAATTTTAAGAAACATGCATCCAAAAATCATGCCGAGTGTCAAGAGACATTTTTTTGTAATTTTTATGACACCTGCATCTAAAATTGCGGGACGTTCCCCACAACAGTCCAAAAAATAATTCCCATGCACGTCGTACATGCTACTGGCGGTGTCTCGCGTCTTTTCCAGTTGTATGCTAATCGAACCGCAAGCCAAAGTCGGTGATTCGTCTTGGCGATTTGCCTACAACGGAAAAGTGTCGAATTCGACTGGTAATTAGGGAAACGCCGATCAAACGCGCCCTGCACGTGCGTATCACCACAAACCGAAATTCGACTTTTTACACCTTCCCCTTAACAAAGCGGCAAACGTGAGTAAACACATTGCAATGTGTACGGATTATTAAATAGTAGCTTTCATTTACATTTACAAAATTTCCTCTTCAAATATGGCACCACGCTTCGCGTACAACACGAAACAACAATCAGCAATGCAAATGCTTTTCCATTTAAAATGCAGTTTGGCCCATTTCGGTTTCTCGAAACTTCCCTTTTCACTCAGTTTTATACACTGTTGATGTTTTTAATGCAATATCCTGAGCATGTTCGATAAGGTATTTCAAATAATGTCGCAAGTACGAAGTATTGCGTATTACTATGCTGAACAAGTGTTATTTTCATAACTTACTATAAGGTTCGTTGTTTTTTACAAACTGCACCGACGTTAAGTTTCTATCAAACTCTAAAGTATAGGTATGGCCGTACCGCCAATACCAAAAGAATGTGCAAAGTTAAATGATTAACTTAATAAGTCGGTAACGGCGGGCGATGTTGTGCGATGTATTTGCATTGCAGTTATGCATTAGTTTGCCGGTGCCTGTGCTCACAGAATGGGCAAGGCGGTGATGGGGTTTGTGTTTGCATTTCAACGGTACGAAGCACCGCTATTCTCAGTGTATTATGTCATCTCACGTCAACCAGGTCTTACGACATCGGCTTGCGGCACGCGGTAAGAGTTGTTTTAATGTCCAACTAAAAGCGTGGCGATCGATGCAGAATTGTGAAGTTTTTAACCCATTTTAGGCTCGCTAGAACGGTTGTGTGCCGAACGTTAACGCGGCCGATTTATAAACAGATTACCGTATAAAAATGCAGTCTATCTTATACTGGCCACTAAGACCTATTATTTGTGTAAAAATCTGTATAATTCGATTCACCAACACAACCAGTCAAGCCGTTCACTGAGAACGTTAGCCACTTACACGGTATATATTATTGTTATTATGGTCGCTTGAAGTAATATACGCACCAGAATATGCTCGCCACCCGTCTATTTATGCGATTATCCTACTGATTATGCGAGACACCTACGTTTACGTCTTTTTTCAATTATGCACGTTTAACTATCCAGCTGCGTATGGTCTGCACACGTTCACCTGCTTATCTCACATGTATGTAATATACCAGCAGCGTACATGTTAATCTTAAATTCCCCACAAAACCCCTCCCAGATAGCTTGTCTACTTTCCTCCACAGTTTCCAGGTTTCCGCACTAGTCGCCCACCAGTATACCGTGCGGCGCCTCGCTTATGCCCGAATTAACCTCTGTGTGACCACCCTTATCATATTGTTAACGAAATTACGACAACAAAATCGAGGTCGGCGGGAGTTGGCTCGCATTTTGTGGAAGAATATTATTCCCTCTATCGCCCAGACTCCCTGCGCCTGTTTCCTGCCAATAAGCTTCCGTTTGAACTCGACTTTTACTGGGGTAAAAAGTGTGCTAGCGATATTCTACTTTTTAGGACAAGAATTTTTTTAATTTTAATTCAAATTCCGAATTAAAACGCAAATACGCCGTCGCCTTACCAGTAGCTACCTTCTTTTCCGGCATTAGTATGGATTTTAGATAGAATTATTTTTGAATTGAATTCGCATTATATCTGTGAAATCGGCATCGCTTCTACATTGCTTTACCGTTTGGGCCCCATTTCCCTAAACTGCTGTTTTTCTTCATTTAAATCGACAAAATTCGACGACCACGCCGTATGCCGCGACTGCATTCCAACCGTTTAATTAGCAAATGCAAATTGAATAAATCGTTTCTCCTTTCCAAGTTTTTTTCCATATTCTGTGCAATGCCATGAGCCAGACCGCATGAATAAACCATAATTAACGAGAAGTCCCACGCGTTGCTCGGTCGCCTCCCGCTCCACAACGTCTGTTAAACATCAACCGCTGTCTGCGATCACAACCCAACCCGTTATGGACTCCCAGCAGAATCACCGCTGGTGCTCTTCGTCGATGCTTCTGATTATCGTCGCCGATTTTACGGTGATTTCGCCGTTTTCTTCCTTTTTGGCGGCGATTCGCGAGCGATTTGTATACGCGATGTTCCCGATAATGTATACAACTGTTCTATTGTTGTGCGGTCGCATTGTTTTCCGTTATTGTAGCCCGAGCAGTGCATCTTTATAGGCGAAAATATGTAACTACGGAAATTTACAAATTTTCACCGATCACTAACCCAACCTATTACGGGTTTTCGCTAAGACCAATACACTACGCCAGGTTATAAGATTATAGGGGTCTTGTATTATGAAACCACCTCATGCATTTTTATAATGCAGGTCGCAGGAAGTAGAAAACATCAATATTTAAAAATAATTGTTCCAGTAATTTTGAATCTAATTCTATGTAGTTGGGAAGATGGAAGTGTCATTTTCATATTGACTGGTGGGGAAATCCACATTGAACGTTGTATAATCGGTCGGTTATCGTCTGATCACTCGTGAGGGAAATCCGGATATTGAAGAATTTATCACTGTCATAGTCCAATGGTCTACTTGCCGAAGCTATTGCAGTGGGTTGCATACGATGGAGACGTTGCTACAGTTTTTGGCACCACGGCTTTTTTCCACGTTGTTTTTAGCCCCTGGCATTAAATGACCAATGAGGTTTAGGTTCGATCGTCGGTCTGTCCCCTTTTTGTGACCGTTGCCTCTAGTAAATTCACATGGAACAACTAAGAAATTCAAGTATTAAACTGGTTGAATAGATCTCATAACCCGACTATGTGTAACACAAGGTAATATGGCGATAACAATGCCTTCCCCAGTACCCATCCCAGCGATACAACATTTTTTGAGTATATTTTTACGTTTTTAAACTGTGCTAGTATTCGAATCCTTAATGAGTTAACTACCAATACCGTTTCTGCATAGCATTGTTATATGAATCCCCCGCAATAAAAATATACACCCTACTCGATTTTTTACCCCTAAAACCCCCTTGCAGGCGTTCTACTCCAAATCCAAGAATTCTTTAACATCAGCAACGCATCAGCGGGCCTCCTCCAAACTGTGTTCATCATCAGCTACATGGTAGTAGCTCCTGTCTTCGGCTACCTTGGCGATCGGTACAACCGTAAGATCGTGATGCTGGTTGGGATGATCATTTGGTCGGGATGTACCCTGTTCGCTTCTTTCGTGAACAACCCATCGGTAAGCAGTAAAAAAGCTGAAATTGCGACTAGGGTTTTAAATTTAAATAAAAATCGTTTTTTTTACATTTATTTGTTTTGTTTTACGTTTTTTTGTTGTTGTTACGAAGTTAATGCTTAAAATATATCACCTTCATCATTATTTAATATGAGCTAGTATTTTTGTTTTCTCTTCGCAAGTTCAATGCAAAGCGGTGAATTATAAGCTTACACTTGTTGTAAAATAACATAAGACTTTTGAAAAACATTCGGTCGCTTAACCAAAATATTGAATATCATCCTTATGCAGTTTATTGAATATCATCCAAGTTTCGGTAATGTGTTCGTCGCTATAAGTCCGTTTTTAAATGATAAGCTTTTTATAGATCAACCAGGCTAACCAGTATGGGTTTGTTCTATTGGCGGTAACTATACGACGTTATGGTTCGTTTAGCGGATTTGTCTTTCAATGTCCTTCCCTTCAATTCGAAAACCGCAAGACCTTTGTAGGTGCGGCGCCTGCGATTCATAATAACCGGTTCGCCGTTCGAGATTTCGATTTTGACAATCTACAAATTAGCGTCAGGCCGAAAACCGCCTTTGCCGCACCGCATTGTTTCGGCGCATAGCGATGCAGTGATGTCATCGCTTGTGCTCGCCTTTATGCCGAGTATGGTGTGCTACCAGCGATAAGGCGTAGTTTAGACTAGCAATTTTAACGAAGCACTGGTAACGCCGTTCACGATGAAGTTCGACGAAAAATGTAAGTTTTCCGCGATTTTTCGTGTTTTTTTATGGTCTGACGCAAAAATTGAACGTTTTAACGATTCTAATGAACTTAATCCGATGTTGTGTATATATAAAACCTCAATAATCGCGATTTTTAAAGTTTTTTGTTATAAATGAACTTTTTATTGCATAAAAGTTTCGATTTAGAATTTTAGTAATTTAACAGTGCCCTATATTGTTCCATTTCGAGTTTATAAGCGCAAGTTTGTGCGCTAAATGACGTCATAAAATGGCGGTTATATTAGATAGCTAATTGCTGTCAGTTTCCCTACTATACGCGCATTCTCTTGGCATGTCCGTGTTAATTGTCGTATCTTGCACTTGTGCGTGAAGTTGAGAAATTGTATCCTACCTTAATATGTGACAAATGGCTAAGTAATAAAAACGGTGTCAAGCATTAAGCTGTATGCCCCCTGTACAATTTATGTTGTTATACTTATTCATTGCTCATTACTTCAATCGTCGTATAAACTGCATGTTGTGATATTTTGTTATCTTTGGGGAAAGGGAACCAAAGCATAAAACCACAACGAATAGTACTTTCTCTTAAATGTTTTGGAATATTACTCTACTTCTTTATCAATCAGAATTTCAAAACGTTTCAACACGAAACTTACCCTTTCCCGCTTTATACGAAATCAATTTCCTTACACCCGAAAATTCCCCAAGTTTTCCCCATTTCCCCTCGAATACATCGCCTTTTAAAACCCGCAAACCAGCTATGCTACATCGGGTTTCCGTTGTTGAAAAGCGAAGAACCGTGACGGTTTTGTCTCGCCCGACTGGAGCATATGCGGCGAACGTGCGTGGGTGGGATCCGTGCGGTCGCCGGTTCGATTCCCCACGGCGGTGTGACTCAAATTCATTTTGTAACTTTGTAACCAATAATAGTCCATATGACATGTAACCTTGCCAGTAATAGTCTGTATGTATAAATAAGCCTCGGGAAGTCGTTATATGCCACGACAAGGCCTATATCCCATTATATAAAATGACATCAATGGGCTTACCCAACCAAACTAGAATCCGCCGGGTATTTTTATATAGCGTATGTATTACACAAGGCTGATTTTTACTATTCCTTTTTTTTGCCAAAAAACGTTTAAAATTAGAATTTCGTTTATGAAAACGTCGTATTTCCAAACGACTTCTCGCGCCCTGCATGAATGGCGTGTCGGGCTCTGTTCCTACTTGATTGCTTGTTGGCAAATGGGAGCGGATATCCTTTGTACCAGGTCTGCTTTCTCTTGGCCATTCGGGCCTGCTTAATTAATTGTTCGACCTATTTTGGGAACCTGGTTGACGCTGTTTTAAGGCGTCACTTTCGTGTATGCGCGCCATGAGACACAACCGCTCCCGTAGTCAGGTGGTAAGCTTGATGTTCTTGACCATACAGGCGCTGGTTTCGATATTTACCCTTGTCACTTTCTGCGCGGTTGTGTATGCAATGCATTCACCTAATATTGCTTGATATATTGGATTAATATGGATCGATCGAAATCTGTTATGTACGAAATGTGCAATGCCCTATAATAGCTCCAGCAACATACTGTAGACACAAAGTAATTAATCTTTACACAGTTACTTAATACGTGGTTGAAATCGTTCAGTTTCTTCTATATTAACTATGTTAATTCGAAAACTTCCTGATGTTCCGAAATGACATCACCGCGTTATGACGTCACAGAAAATGACGTCATTAATTTTGAACTGCGCAGGAGTCGCATACCACAATAGCAGCTATCGATCAAGATTGTGAAAGCCCGCCAAAAGTCTAATAAAATCACCCCTGCTGAGAGCCCAGCATGTGACCGCCGTCCGTCGGCGCCTTCGATATGAAATACCCCAAACCGCTGTAATACCATCCCAGAATCAATTTCCCGTTCATTATTTGGATATTGCGACGGCCCCGGCGCAGTTTTCTATTTGACAAGTCTTATATTGAAATGTTCGAAGATGCTCAATACCGCGTTTGGCCCCACTTGCACAGTCTCTAACTAAGATTTGTTGTTTTCCTATTCAGTTTGTATTCTAGAATTAATAATTTCGAATCTTGAATTTCCAACCTTTCTAAATATACTTCAAAAGCAAGTAAAAAATAACTATTTGTATGCTAAATATATACGACATAAAATTTGTATTATGTCTTTGATAAACTAAATGTGCTTTTTATTTATAATATTCAGAATTATTGGCTGAAAAGCAATTCTGCATACAATTCTATAGTATTGCTTCAAAATTAAACAAATAAAACAAGTTTTTCTTCACTGTGTAAAGACGTTATTTTGAATTGGTGGACTAAATAAATATTTCTTAGTCTCTTGAATATGACGTAGACGAACCATTGGCGCGGTTGTACAGGTGCTGTATTGCAGAATATACCTGTTGCCGCATAAAAAGGTTGAAATACCGTGTTTTCCAACGGATATCCCAAAGTTTCCGCCCACAACTGACTCAAAAGCGTGACCATTGTAAACGTGTTAACTCACAATGCTCTTTGTGACGCAGCACTTCGTATTGTTCCTCGGGATGCGGGGATTGGTGGGCATCGGCGAGGCGTCATACTCCACCATAGCTCCTACCATCATCGCTGATCTCTTCGTGAAAGAAAAACGAACCAACATGCTCTCCGTTTTCTACTTCGCGATTCCAGTCGGAAGGTAAATTCCTTGTTGTTTTTACTGATTATTGGTACCAGAACCCCCTTGATACAGCCCACCCCACTGCAATCACATCCTTAAAGTTTAATAAGACATTTCTTATTCAATTAAATAACCCATTGCGAAATAAATTGCGGCTAACTCCCGTTTGGCTACTTTTTTTTGTTTTTTTTTTTACGAAAAATCATGTTTTAGATCAGAAGAAGCGACTGAAAGGATCGTTTGAATGTTTTTTTAAACCAAAATCAAAATAGTTTGCCTCTAGATTGTAACCGCAATTAATTATACCATACTAGCCAACCTTTACCTTACCTAAGTCCCTATGACAAATGGCCCAAATGGTTTAATACATGGGAATACAATATTGGCTTTGACCTATATACCAATCGCGCACAGCATAACAAAGCTGGGTCGTGGTGGCTCTTACTTTCTTTATCAGCGCCGGATAAAGTAATTCCGTTTCCCGTTAACGCTTGTGCGGCCAATGTGTTTATCAACAAAGTCTAGATTTCGCACAAATCAGCCAGTGGCTACGGACGGCTGTAACTCTCGCCGATAACTCGGGCTTTAATGCGCGCGCATGCACACCAGAGTTACATTCCGCGCATTCCGCTACGCTCCGGCGCGCTTATCGGTCACGTGGCGAGGCGACAGGCGGAAGTCGATTACAGCAGCTTCTATATTTAAACGAAAGTCGGGCCGAATTAACCAAGGACGCAGTTTGGCACCAGCCGTATTCTAGCAGTTCCTACAAAAGAGAGCAGTCAGTTACAGCCTAGCTTACCGCCGCCAGCCCCCCACTAACAAATAGGCAAAACCCGAAGTACTGTGCAATTCGATGATCGTATTTACGGGGCTATATAAACAGATTTAGAATTAAACCGCTGCGTAATCGCATTTAGATTATGACTAAGCGTTGCGATGTCCAGCAGCGAAAAACTGACCACTGGACTGGACCGTTGCGTTTTCGCTCAATTCAGGCGACCTTTGCCCGATGTTGCATCAATCTCAGTCAGCGTTTTTGCTTCCTCGTAGTTTCATTCTTCGTCAACAGATTTTCGTTTCACTCGTTGTTGCTAAATCTCCATTGTGTTTCTCACAGTGCGGACCGTTAATTATAGCACACGTTGTAATTTCGGCCCTCGCAACCAGCTTACTAATGTTAAAACGCCGTGATGAGCTCACCAAAACGTGACAGCGGGCAATAGACGTTTAAAACAAAGAGGCGGCTTACTTCGACTACTTCGTATATTTGTTTTGTATATTTTTTGCTGTGCCGCACTCTAAGCATGTGTTGTCGCTGTGTCGATTGTGAAATGCTATTTACTGCACTTCCAGTCACGTTATTTTGCGATCAGCATCTGGCCGAGGTCCAATTAACCTCATGCACCCACATATGCTTAGTGGTGCAATTTGTCCTCTTGTCAAGCATTTGTTAAATAGGCAACATTGGTTTGCAACCGACAGAATGGTCAGAATATTGCCAGAGAAGGGACCCTCAAAAGTCAGTTAAAACAGTATATTTCATTAGACTGGAAAGTATAGCTAATTTAACTATAGTTTTATCCTGCACGTGTATATGCCCAGTGTATAAGAAACTAAAGGGTGTTGTAACACGAGTAGTACGATTACCTTGTGCCCAATGTCGAGTTATGAAAGCTGTTGCGGACTATTTTATATTTTGAGGATCCACCTTTTGTTAAAAAACACCTACTTAGCGCAGTAAAGTCGCTTTACTAGCAAATGTAGTAGTCCGGGCACTTCCAAATCAATTTCACATTCAAAAACCTAATTACTGCCATGAACAAAAATGTGACGTTTTTTTCCCGGCCCAGATTTTGTTATGATTGTCTGTAGATTCTGTAGTTTGTGTATTTAAGTCGACCTATTTACCAACGGCCCTGGATTTGACATGGCAACTGAATCGAATCCACCTAATTGGCTACAATGCAGTACATGTACTTATGCCGTCGCTACTGCGAGTCTGTATCGTTTGTGTACTCGCCTTGCGTTAATCCATTCTTTTCTGATCGGATTAGGCATTGAAGAATCCTGTTTTGCTCGCGAATTTGATTAAGAGGCTAGCCGGGAAAGGTACAGTCCAATTAACCGACAAATGATTAACCTTCTTAAGTCGGTCGCTCTGCCAAATCACAACGCAAACACTTGGGCAAGTTTAAACAGCGCGATACGGCCAATGTACATAGCGACTGCAGTACAGTATTAGGGCTTCATTGTGAGGCGGTACCCGTCACTCTCGGGACAATTGTCGTGGGAATGCCACGGAGACTATTCGGTAATTGAGATGAGACCTGTATACTGTCTTATAGTCCAAAGTACAGCAAGTAGCAATCGGTGTTTTGGCTGGCGCTTTTTTTATAAGACAGTTGGCGCAGTAAGGCAGGTATTACTTCTACGCAAGCTAGAATGCGAAAGTGTTTAAATCGCCGTTGTTAGTTATCCGTTAAGAGTTTTCCAACTGGCTTGAGCTCTCGCGGAAATTCCGGCAAAATCGATGTGGATTACGTCATCGGAAATTATGTGTTGTTGCTTAATGCACGGTACATGGCACAGGTGGTGGTTTAAGTAAGCGCTGATTACACTGCGACGATGCTGCGTATGACGTATTCTAGTACCGGTAAATCGCTTTTTTACAAGTGCGTTCCAAACAGAATTCGGTTGTCGCCAATCCAAGGTTGGATTTTCGGGCAAAAATGATTTTTCGTGTGTCGTAACATAGAAGGGTGGCGCGGACTCGTATTGGGAAGGTTTAGCTTAGTTTACTCAGCGTGTCGCGTAACTCTGTCCTGTGTCGTCATTCTCCCGCCCGCCGCACGGCCGCAGCTACACGGTGTAAAAGATAAAGGATCGTGTTCGTCTATCTGCGCGATAAGATACAAGTCGGGACTCCCATGTTCCCCAACCGTTGGTCGAGGATTTCATTCGAAGTCTGATCGAGCGCCCGTTCGCTCACATCAGCGCAAGACCACGTGGTCGCATTCCGCTACGCTTGAGCGCGTTGGGCGTGTCCTCGCGGCCTGGGCCGATTCTCGCGATTTCTCCGCTCTAACCCGATTGTTTATAGTAATCTCTACTTTCCGAAAGTCGGGCAGAGCGCCAGGCCCGCCAATGTAAACAGAGCCTGTCCGACCGCATCCCGTAAAACCTGGCCAGTTTTCCGATGCGTAAATAATACTTGAAGCACTCAGCAAGTGCATAAATAGTGCGGGACGATTCGTCCTTGTCTCGGACCAAGCTTGCATGCAAGAGAACCCGCAAACGGAAGGAAAAAGGCGCTCAGTTCACCCGACAATGAGCCAACTTTTCACTGAACATAATTAACCGCAGTTTATAGTAGGGTATAGTCGAGTAAATTCTGCGACTGGCTGTGCTTTTAAAGCTGCGCCTAAATTGTTTGTCTGCTCAACGTAACCTGTCTAAGAGCGCCTCTCTTACACGCAAAATTTACTATTGAAATACAGGTCAGGCGATTATCAAAGCAGCACATGACGGTGCCTACTAATCTTAGGCGCGGTTAGACAGGTTTTCTTTAATAAAGCCCGACGCTCAGGGCTAAAATATACAGCATTTCTTAGTGGGCTAAATATGCAGTTGTGTTCACTCGGTTTAAAATAGCTCACGGCGCTTACTATAATAAGAACGGTCAGGCGCCCGCGTTCGGTTGCTTTATATGTGTAGAGCAGAAAGAACACGGTTTGCCGAACCTAATCAAGTCGGAATTTGGGTTAAATTGCGGACTAATGTTCAGCCGATCTGTTACAACTTCAATTGGAACGTGAGTTGAGTCATTCAGTGAATCATTATCTCCAGTGAAGATAGCCCGGTGCTGTTCTGTTGGGAATCGATTTGAAACCAAAGTGTTTTCGGTTTCGCTATAGAGCGTGGCGCAGATAGACAGGTCGCTGAGAACGTACTGTGTTCTTAGAAAGTGGATTCTCTGAAATGTCACTGCAAGTTTCGTTTTAGTTATTTAGTTAAGGGGTAAGTTAGTGAAAGTGAGACCGGTATTTTGAAATTTGCTCTACGGCAGGACGTTATCGATAATTCGCCACGAAACGAAAGTTGTGGTGCCGTTGCCGCAGTGTACTGTATCTTTACGCGGAACATGGTAATTTAAAAAAATGTATCGTTTTTTGAGAATCTATATTTTTAACGCAGAACATAATAATTTAAAAAAATGGATCGTTTTTTTAGATACATCAGTTAAATTTTCGCTCATTTAGGAGCGTGTATTGATATCGTGAAATGGGTTAATCTACCCAGTTCTGAAACAGCGTTGTTCATGTAACTCTGCGTATCCGGTTGTAGTAGGGAAATCTATCCGTTCTCTTGCTCGCCAGCTTTCCGAATTCGTTTCGTTTCGGTCGAAATTTCGGCGGGAACGTTTCTGCCCAATAATCGGTTAAACCTAGAGAAATCCGGCCAATAGAACCCGACTTGAATCTTACAATGCTGCTTCCTCTGACACTCGGGTATCAATTTCAGTGGAAAGAATGTTTCGCGGCGGCCAAAAGGCTTTAGATACTGCCTCCTCCCGCTCTGTAGGGTTGCCTAATTGGGTCTGTCTTTTACACAGTAAACTCCCAGAGTGCTGATGTAAGGCGATATCGCCGTAATGGTATGTTCCTTGAAACCGAAAACCCGCTCACAAAAACACTGCTCCCTTCTGGGAAGCAACGTGCTTTGACTGGCAGTGCGCGATGGTTTGCACTGTACCAGCGAGGCCCGAACAGTTTTATTACGCATAAGGGTCTACAGAAGTACCGCCTTGCCTAATTGCGAGTAAGCCTTACTGTATTAGGGGTATTTTGTTGAGTTTTGCGGTTCATGGCGTTAAATTTAGGCAGTGGACAATTGCGGGTCTGTACGTTGCAATTTCACCGGTTTGGACCGGTTAGTACCGGTTCCCGCGCTTTCGCAGCTCCCCGCTGAGTCGGCATTCCGGTCCGCTTGTTCCATGGACGTCACCGCTTCCGAGTGATTGCTTATAGGCGGCCTACTTTATGACATCATAAATACTAAAACAATGCTCCCCGGTGGCCGTGTGTTTCCGGTGCAAGACGCGAACCGCGGTTTCGAAGGCTCGCGTCGATTTCTTTTACCTTACGTTTATTAATACAGCAACGGTTAATTACTGCTTAAGATCTGTACCAGGCGTTAATTGACGTGAGATTTTACGGTTTTTGTAACAATTATGCACAGAGTGGAAGAATTAAATTGTTTTTTTTTGTGTCGTAAACCGTGTGCACATTTTATGTGGTGGGATCACGAATTTTCACGTCGTGATGGTCGTATCATATGATCGGCATGGCGGTGTGTGCAAAGCCCAATCATGTCTATGCGAGTTAGACGGGTTGGTTTTGCATGTGCCGACATTTAGACCTCGTCTAGCCGACTTTCAACATGAAATCTTAACCCAATAACCGGGCGACGTTTTCACAGTCACGTTTTGGCGTCAAAATTCGGGAAAGAACCGTCGCGTTGAGGAATAGCGCGCCATTGAGCTACTGCCACTGGCGCACTACACTTCCCGCCGTGTAACTTCGGAAGGAAATTTCCATCACAATAGCGGAGTAAAGCGGACTCGTGTTACGCATTCGATCGTCGACCGTTCCATAGCTGTTTCCTCTCTACAGAACAATAGGCAAGGGGTAAATAAATTGGACTTTAGAGGTTCTTTTCCATCCCGTTACCAGCGACAGCCTGTACGTTTGAAATACGCTAATTGTTGTGCCTTTTTCTTAAGAGAACCCCTGCACTGATAATCAGACTGATTAAATTTACATGTTGCTTACTGAATCCATTATATCTAGCATTTTTAGACAATGTCTTGTTTAGACGGTATTTCTAAATGAACATACTCTTGCAAGTAAATTTTTTGATATTACATACAGATACAATATTACTTTACTAATAAATTTGTTAAAAAACAGCCCATCCTAACTACAGCCAGACAATTTCATCATTTTTACACCTAAACTAAACACTTTAACACAAACTCCTGTTTGGATAATTTTTCTTTTCATGAGACCAGAATGTAATCGCATTCTGAAATTTCTTAATATTAAAGTGATATTTAATATAGCATCCATAAAAGGGATATTTAATTTCCATACTATAAAAGGGATATTTATATCCATTTCATAAAAGTATGCCTTGTAATCTTTGCTTAAATTCACCTCTTTGGTGCACTTTACCCGAAAACACAGAGTTAGGTTTTGTTTTAACATTCCAGTGGACTTGGTTACATCGTTGGTTCCGCGGCAGCAAAAGGCTTCGGATCATGGCACTGGGCGTTGAGGGTAAGTTTTTGTGCTTCTTAAGCAATGACTACTTGTTTAAATCTATTTTGGAATTGTTATTTTTTGGTGATGCGGTAAAATTGCCATAATTTCATGCAGCTTTTCGTGGAAATTATCTCTTCTAAACTAAATTTATATGATATGTTTTAAACAAAAGAGGTTGAGTTGCAAAACAGAGATCCTGTTTTATAGACCTGTATTATGGCATTCATATTATTTTAAAATGAATAAACCTTATCCACACTCAAAATAATAATTTTCTGACCAAAACTGATGTAATGGAAAGGTTGAATACGGCAAGCTTAAATACTGTGGAGTTTGGGTTATAAAGTGGAGTATGGGTTATCCTTGGGGCTAGTTGAGGAGTACTTCAGGCTTTATTTGATGAGTTATAATCCTCCTCTCTCTTTATGGTGCCAGTTATATCAGTCCAACTTTCCGTGAATTCAACTAACTTTCCCCCTCCGGAAATTTTAACAGATCACTCCCGGACTTGGGCTGGTCACCATGGTGCTTATGTTGTTGGTTATACCAAATACCAAAAGGGGGGCGTCGGAGGCGGAGTCAGATCTAGTCGAAAAGAAAGAGACCGAAACAAAGACATCGTACAAAGAAGACCTGATCTACATTTTTAAAAAGTGAGTTATCGTTTAAAAAATGTGATATATCGTTGGGTTGATCGTTTAAAGTGGTCGACATACGGAAAAAATCAAATCCACATTGTATTTTAAATTGTAGGGAATTGCAGTATACGTCACTTTTTGATACATTAATTTTTCTAACCCATCTGTTACTGGATTTATATGGATGGTAAGTGTCCATAATTGTATTTAAACAGCACTTTAGGCTCCTCACTTTTTTGCCTAATTCACAATAATATGGTTTACATTGCTTTACTTTATTAGCGTAAATTGATTGGAAGGCAAAGTAATAACATGACTGGCTGATATCCATGTTGAAATTTCCGAAAATGGAAAAAACAATACTAATTATGCATCCTACTTTGTACTTGGAATCTCCAACATTCCCTCCATTCTGCCGAAGTGTGCTATCAACCACTTTTTCCCGTTTTCCAGCAAGAGCTTCATGAGCGTTACAATCGGGTTTACATTCATGGCATTCGTGGTGGGTTCGTTAACAATATGGGGTCCCATATTCGTGGCGTACTCGCAAGTTATCTCTGGCGAGTTGCAACCCTGCACCGACGATGCCTGTGAATATGGAAAGTAAGTAAAACTCTAAACTGTGCATGTGTTTTGGTAGCCTTTTGAAATTAAGCCCTCACAGGTTTTATAAACCTATGTGGTTGACAGTTCAAAACCTTTGGGTTGTAAATCGTGTGCAAAAAAATAGTTTTTGTAGATATTTTTGTTTTTTGATCCTAGTTTTGCAGTTTTGATAGTATTAATGTCAGCGTTATGTAAAACAATGTGTGAATAATGATATTTGTTTTACACTGCCTAGTAATCAAAAGAGTAAAAGTTAAAGTTGCATAAATTAAAACACACATTGGTTGAAACTCATGTGCAGAGAAAATTGCTAAGGTTGAAACCCACATCACTGAAAAATCTTGTTGGTTGTCTGCATTATCCTCAACATAATTGAAATAGCTCCAGCTGGATCCAGCAACAAGCTTTTACACTAATGGTTGTTTCGCTAATGAGTACACGTTCGTGTCTTAGCTGAGATAAAAACAAACATATCACTGTATCCCCATCATGAAGCTTGTGTATGGGTCCACGCATTCTTTATTTCATGACTTAAGTCCAAAGGTTTATAGCGATGTTTTTTGTGTCAATTTTGATTGGTAATTTACTATTTGTGATTACCCAATCTTAACCCACCCCTCACAGCGTCTCGTTCGTATTCGGGTTGATCACATGCGTGGCGGGGTTCATGGGGGTGTTTATTGGGGCAGAGTCGGCCAAGCGATGGAAAGCAAGGGGCCAAAAGAACGCTGATGCTCTCGTCTGTGCCATCGGTAAGTGGGTGAATCCAGTGTGTGGGGCTATGGGGCTGGGTATAAAGTGGGGCTGTCGGTAAAAAAAAGAGTCCAAACTTAAGGGGTTCCACTCTCTCATGTTTTTACAATTTGAATACAGGAAAGAGAGTTAGAGTTAACCTGGGTTTAGTTTATTGTGAGAATTTATTTTCCCCACTTTTATTGTGCAGTTTTGCTTTTTAATACTTCTGACCATCGTTCATTGGTGCATTTTTAATATTTTTTGTGAAACACCAATTGATTTAAATTTTGTCCACAGGGTTAATATCAGCGGCACCACTGCTGTTGGCTGGCTTCCAACTAGCGACTGTCAATGTAATAGCAGCCTGGGTGAGTTAATCGTTTTTTCTCTTCCTTAATATTTAATTATACAAACTTACATGCAATGTTGATTTATTGAATCAAATAAGAACAAACAGATTTTGATTACTCTCCAAGTATATTTTAGGATTGTTAAAGTTCTAGTTTTAAAATTATTCTATAAAATTCTAAAATCCGAACTACAGTAAAAACTTATATTGCTTTCTTTTCTCGCAGACTTTTATTTTCTTAGCTGATCTCGCGCAGTGTTTGACCTGGACGCTAGTGGGTGATATGACTTTGGTAAGTTTCTTTAAAGACACAACGTTGCTTGGACGAATGTAAAAGTTACATATCATACCAACAGTGCCCAACACCTATACTTTAAATCTTATTGTAGGTTATAATTACCACTATTTGTAAAGATGTTATGGTTTGCCGGGCTATAAATTGAAAGAAACAAATGTAAATCAATTAAAAAGTAAGCAAAAACTATTAAGGTGCATAGGCACAAGGAAACTATTAAAAATAAATTCTGACTACTAAAACTAAAATTTTTTGAAAATTATTTCTTTATTTGTGACATTTTTGCTTCCTATTTGTACTAAACTTGATTATATTTCCATCGCAGTATGTTACAATGCCAAGCAGACGATCGACAGCAAACTCTGTACAAATCCTAACTATGCACTTACTTGGAGATGCTGGGTCGCCATATTTATTAGGAGTGGTAGGTTCTACCTTTTGTACTTTCTATTAGTTGCCCTTGTTCCTTTAGTAGAGTTTTTAATAGTGTAAATAGGAAATCTCAAATGGCTTAGTCCAGTGTTTTTAGGCTGTGTGCTGTTAGTAGACTGATGTGGTGTAAGAGTTGTATAAGTGTGCCACATATATATATAATTACCTGTAAGTTGACACTATAAAAGTGAAAAAAATAGTTATGCAGATGGAAAATTTTTCTTGTCTGATTTTTGCCGTTTTAATATTATTAATGTCTTTGGTATGTAAAAACACACCTTGAATAATGATGTAGTTTTATAGTATTCTGTAATGTTAAAAAGATTAAGAATCATTTCCTTAATATTTGTAAGTGCTTTAAGTGGTGTTTAGATTCTAAAATTTGCATCATCTGATGGGATTTTGCTTTGTCATTGCAAACCCAACCTCGGCCTATCACGACTATGTCAATCACTACTGCGAGAACACGCTTATTTAAGTATTTGATAACACTTTTCCTGTACCACGTTTCTTAGTATTAGCACTTATTTTAACATTTTAAGTGGTTTTGGTGATATAAAACAGTTTAGTGTGAAACCAACTTTTACAATAATTGTGGAAGGAACTTTATGTTCCATCTTTTAGTTCAAACATAATTGTCAGATCTAACCCATAACCATTAAAATTTGTTTATTAAAAAATTAAAAAAAAAACGAAGTAAATAGCCACTGCTAAGGTGAGATAACATCATCCTACAATTTTTAAAAATGTAATTTATTAAAAATGGGAAGAATCGGTCAATTAATATATGAACGGATAGATGGTGCATTTAACTTGGGTGTTATTGTAGACTATTCCACAAAGGGATGTCCTTTTCTGAATCAATTATGTTTCTACAATTACTCTACAGTCCACAATTTTGAATCTAGAATTTCGAACCAAATATTTTTTTTGGATTAGCTATCTCGGTAGCACAGCAACCAAAGTAAACTTTTTCATAAAATTCCGGCTGAAAATATAACGCAAAAAGTTTCTCCTGTTATAAAACCACCCCACTTTGTGTCCACAGATGTCGGATCACATCACAGCCAGCATGCCGGCGACGTACTACAGCAAGTACATCGGACTGCTGCATTCGATGTACGTCGCGTTGTTTGCATCGGTGCTGGGCGGATGCGGCTTCCTCATAGCTTCTCTCTTCATTGTCCGAGACAAGAAGAAAGTCGACGATGCGTTGGCCGGTGAGTCTCGTCTACGTAATGTTTATCTTTGCCCAGTATGTTTAAGCAAAAAATATATATATATATATATATATATATATACTTTAGAACAAGCTATTAGAAAAACAGCACTGTCTTAATCCTGGAGTAGTAAGATGGTTGTAGAATTAAAACTTGCCTTTATTTAACAAGGCACTTGTGTCCCTGGGCAATGCACTTAATGGACATTTCCTTGATCGAGTAAAATAATAGGTTGTATTAAAACTGAAAGACCTTCGCGCAAGGGAATTTGGAAATTGCAAGTGTGATTAGCCCCCTTTCCTTACCCAATCACAGGGATAAAACATAAAAATTCAATCCTATTGTATATAACTAAAAAAATGTATAAAAAGGTTGTATATCTTTAGACCATTTATATATTTTAATATTGTTTTCTTCTTATACTGAACTGGTGATGCTCGTTAACTAGTCTTTAAAAAAAGTACAAGGTGGGGTCAGATATTTTAAGTTGATCCTACAAACCGAATGATTAATCTCCAATATCCAGTTTATTGACTTCCCTTTCCAATAGATAAAACCACTGAAAACTAAAGCATAATTTTAAATATTAATATTGGTCTATGTGGTGCGTCTGTGTGGGTGGGTGACATTGTCTCGGATAATGAGGCTTGTATTTTAAAATCTCCAGAAAATGTAACTGTAGTTAAAATCATTTTAAACATATCTCTGCTCAATTACATCATAATTTCTATTCTAAGCCTGCATAACGCAAATCGATATACGTGTTAGCACTTGGTTTTCTACTCTTTGGTTAATTAAACCGTGTGGGTGGCTTACTTATACAGGTGAGCAGACATGCCACTGTTTAAACCCGAACCAACCACAGGCAAAGTGAAACGAAGTCCGCCACCATCACATGACCGACCCGGTGTTAAATACGTCGTTGTTAAAGAATCAGTTCTTTGACAAATTTTAGCCTCGTTCTTTCGGTTATTGCCATTTGCTGAATTTAATTTTTGCCCAATATGCAGTATTTTTACTGTCAATGCCATTTTATTTTTTTGTTTTGAATAAATACCGAAAAACAAGACTTAGTTTTTGTACCACCCTTCTCCGCCATTTGGTCAGTCACATGATTACTCTCCCATTTCAAGGTGATGTGTGATTGTTTGCTGTGATTGAGGAGTGCGGTTGTCATAAACAAAGCGTGTCTGGCTAAAACTCTTGAACTTTTTAACCTTAGATTTGCAATAGGCCACTAATTTTATGACAGATTGTGGTACAGTTTTGCAAAAAACGAATGCAGTGTTTTTTTGCACGCAATGCTCGAATTTAATGCTTTTGCTGTTACTCATACCAAAATACCTTTGGAAATTGTACTAAAAATAAACTTGATTTTTTAGGTTCTCTCAAAAGCACAAGCTCATCATCGCCAGAGTCTTCAGAGAGCAGTGGCACCATCGAATTGCATCATCTTTCGAGCGATGAGAATCTCGAAAAACCTCTCCTTGGCACTGCAGCCGCGGACGCCACTGAACAGTACATGGAACCTGTTTCTAAATATGACGTCGTGAAACCAGACTGTCACTTCGATGACGAAGTATGGAAACAAGTACGAGTCGACAGCCGTCAAGACCCCCTTCTTAGTCAAAACCCACTGGTTAACAGCGAGGTTAACCCCCACATTGACTCACCCAAGTCCGGATCACCGGGTTATATTTCCGTGATCGGCGCGTCAACCCACCATCAAGGGTCAAACCCCCCCAAAATGCTGGACAGCCCCATAAATTTTCCGACCAAACAAGATGGCGGTTCTGATCGGTCAACATCGAGTTCAGTAACGTCTGCGGTCGGTCTTCTTGACGCCAAAGAAACCTTTCTATGCTAACACATCGTTAAATGTTTACACCCGTCCCCTTCGGTGATTTCCCTGTTAATTATATAATTCCAATAAAAGGCGCATATAATTAACCTTCAAAGAGCCCTGCGTTTTACCAACCGTTCTAGCCAGACGATCCACGCAAACGCACTGTGATGATGTATAGTAACGTCATGGCGTATTGTGACGTGATGGTTTAGTGTGACGTCATGTTTGAGTGTGACGTCATGCTGTAGTGTGACGTCATTGCCTTTAGCGACGTCCTGGCTTAAAATCAACGTAGAAATCATTTTCATGCAGATTGGTGTATAAATTTACAAAACGATGATTTTTTGCGAGGTTTATAAGTTATTTCCGGTTTCCACCGTAGTGTGCTACACAATTCCTATTATATTCTTTTCCTGGTGTTGAACTGTCGCATTCTTTTTCACCACACCTCGTATTGTAACTAAGTGATGTGGTCGTGCTTGTAGTATAGAACTCGTGCTGTTTGATTCACTGTTGTTGGTTTTCATGGTTGCTGATAAATAAAGCATAGACCAGTTGCAGTGCGAAAAAGTGGATTTACTATAATATAAAGAGTGTTAACTGCGTGCAACCAACACTAACGCAGGGAAAAAAGGGAAGGAGGGAAACTGCTAAACAAAATATAGAAACGAGTTAAAACCCTTTATTTTCAATTCTAATAGGAAGTCTGGAACGAATCCTTAATCTAATCCCAGGCTTTACTCTGACGCCCTCATCTTCATTTTAGTGATCAGGTTCCCATTTTTCATCCTTCACTTTTGACCTCTTCTCCATTTACCACCACTGTTTTTAAGAACATTTATAATCTCATTGAGATTTGCAATTTAATCCGTGATCGCAAAGCAAAAATCGCCATAAACGTTAAAAAAACTGGCAGGTAAATCAAAAAAATAAACTTCTCGCCGGCCTTTAATACCAAATAATTGTTGTTAGTGAACTACGGTTTTATTTGTGTACGCTTTTATCCTTGTTTTCATTGCTTAGGAGATAATTGTAACAAGGCCGGTGCTTTATTCAATATTATCGCGATTAGCTTTTGCCCAATTGTGTGTTTAAGTCAGAAGTTATATCATTTAATGCTAAATCACTACAAAAGTTTTGAAAAGTGTGAGTATAAGGAAACTATTCCTATTAAATTCGATTTGTCCTGTAGGTTACATCGATCGAAGAGTATATTGGTAAGTGTTCAAGTGGGTTTAATTGCGTATGGGTTAAATACTATAGTTCCAGTCACATTTTGGTAAATATTGTTTAGTTGCTTAATTGGGCAAATGTTGCATTAGTGAACTATTTATCGCTATTTAAAAAAAATCTACATCACCATATTAGCAAGATTTCCTCGCTATTTTTTACGACGTTAGGCCTACACTACGTTTTTGTTTACCAGATTAGGCCTAAATAAAAAGAGTTTGGATAATTATTCGTTTTAGCACACTGGAACTTCTCACCCCCAGAAGTTATAGCCACAACTAGTCGCGAAATTATACTACTTTTTAACAGCACATGAATAGACAGGCACCTATGATTTATTCCGAAATGTGTTTCAAAATATCACATAAATGCAGAATAGTTTTTTTTACGCAAAAAAGAGCATTAAAAATGTGATATTTTAATATGCTGTGCTTTAAACGTATTAAGTATAAAAGTACTGCAAACGGAAATTACATAAAAAAACAGTAAAAGTTTAAAGAACTTTTCGCTATTTTTATGAAATACATTTTGCCACTCTTTACTTTCTACTTAGGGGAATAACCTACAACATAGTAGTTTTATGATTCGAAAAAAATCATGAATGGAACCCTGTATTATTGTTAAAACTTGGCAAGTACAGTTTTGGTATATTTTAAATGTAGGTTATAGTCTATTTAGAAAGTGTTTTTTCTTTATCATGAGCCAAGAGCGTTGCTACAAGATTTGGTCTGTTGTTTGATTTAATTGACAATTAAGTGCGTACACTTAAGCCACCTATATAATTTGTTATAATGCTACAATTTTTACGAACAAATCAAACTTAGCATTAACTTTCACATAAAAAATACATACATCACTTATAAAATGCTTACATTAGGAATAACTTTTTTGCTGTAGTATTTTGCCAGTTGCCACAGTATCTTTTTGTTAATTGTTGGATTTTCAGTTAACGCCATAATTGTGTTGGTATATATACATATATATATTTGACATGTATTTTCAAATTGTTACAAAAAAAAAAAAGAAACAAAAATAAAAATTGTATTGTATTGTGGAAAATGACTGATTCAATGTAAATGTTATTAGGTGGCAACTTTTTTTCACTTTGTGTAATTTATAGTCGGTAACAACATTGGGGAATACGACGTAATCTGACAATTATTTAGCTGGTAATGTCTGTTATGTTTTTCTATTTAAAGGGGATAAACACGAGTATCCTATTCTATAATAATGCTTTAAATACAGTTTTATATATTCTAATTGCATCAATTAATATAAAACAATTTTCTGGTTTTAAAAAAAATTCATATTCAACTTTACACAATGCAATAGCTTTACAAGATTAACTGTGGTCACATAGTACAATTGTTTTAGGTCTTGCTGAATGGTTTGAACCACGCCACTTAACCATGGAACAGTCTGGAAATTATAGCTTCTCCTCCACAAAACGGACAATAAGTGTCAACGCCGGCAGTGCCATAAACGCGCTAAGTTTATGCCAAAACAACAACAAGATCGTGGTGGCAGGACGGTCCTTGTTGAAAATTTATGAAATCGATTCGTTCAACCAAATACGAGAAGCCATGAACTTACATGTAGGGAGGAAACAGGTAATGACCCTGGAAAAGTTATGCATGGAGCTGTTGTTTAAAAACAGTCTCAACTAAAAGCTCTGGTATTGTAACCTTAAAAGGAAACCCCGTCACTATTATATTTGGGTTACTACTTATGTAGTTTCTACTTTTTATTTTAAGGGCATTTGTGTTAATTTTTAGTATTAAAATTTTGACCTAAATCTGATGAGAGCTTCATAATCTTAGGTCAGGCACTTTTGCAGATGTGTTTTCTGTGTTGATTGTGTCTTTGAGCAATAAACCAACTGATTACTGCATGAACATACTTTTGCATGATGTCTATATGGCTTTATCATATCCAGTACACTGCAATATTGCAAACTGCTGCAACCTGGTATTTGGCATATGCTGTTAAAGAGCGTTTGCATTTTCCTACTGGCTAGTACAAACAGTATCCAATGCTCTTTCTCATTAGTCCGACTGGTTAGTCTGGCAGTTAGGTGCGTCGCATTCGCCTTTCAATCGAAAGGTTGCAGCCTAAACTCAGCGGATTAATGGGTTCTACCAAATTGAAGGAACGTGTCTATTATATACAAACCGCTGCAATAGCTCTGGTAACACGACGGTGGGCGCGAGGTGATCTAACGATTGCTTGTGTGTTAACCCCCTTGGTTTTCCCATTCACGGGGATAAACCTGAATATTCTATCCTATAATATAATCCAACCTTAATTTTTTTTCAGGGATTGAACATGAGCAGCTCGGATGTGGTGTGGAGTCCGAAAGAGGACAACATGATTGCCACTGCTGCTACCAACGGTGCAATCGTGGCTTGGGATTTAAACGCCGTCGGACGAAACAAGCAACTTGTAGTGTTATCCGATCACCGTAGAACAGTCACCAAAATCTCATTTCATCCGAAAGAGCCGTCAAGACTGCTGAGCGGTTCCCAGGTTTTAAATTGCTCATGTTGGAAAGGATATAAATTGTACAAATAATTACACCCTATTAACGCATTTGGTGATATTATCAGAACACAACCAACAAGTTTTTTGATCATGTTGAGATCATGTAGTGGGTACCGTATGTTATATATATAAACCATTATATATATGGTGGTTCATTTTTTAACTGGGTCAAGTCAATTAACAATGTTCGAGGAGAGAAATTAAAGCCGGTTTAACAAACTAAAGTTAAAATATTGGATTTAATTTTTTAGTTAAATGTCTTTTGCTGAGACCATCCAACAAACCCATACTTTGTGCTCTGAATAATTTACAACCTCATTTCACACCAGGACTGCACCATGAGAATGTTCGACCTGCGCAAGAAAGAATGCACCGCGATATTCCACAGTAAAGCTGATGGAGTGAGGTGTGTGGAGTTCAGCCCGTTCCATTACTTCATGTTCGCAGCAAGCTTCGATAATGGTAATGTACAGGTGGGGAATTGTCCTTTTTGGTCTTAATTAAATTTGGTTTGCTTATTATTGTTATTTCGCTTAGGTTTGGCGGCCGCGTCGGCTATATTAATTAAATTATATTCTTTTTTTCTAAAGACGTGTTTTAACGACTGTTCGTTTTGCCGTCTGTTCCTGTGTCGTAATTTGATTAGTTTGCCGATTTTTAATACTGGGGAAAAAAATTAATGAACTAAACTAGCTAAATTGTCCTTTTTTACGGTGTCAAGTGTTATGGTTAAATTTCATTCAATCATATTAGTTATAGCCTATCACATAAAACGCACTGCAGTAGAGTAACTACAGTAACCTAACGGTAGACGCAAGATAACCTGACAATTATTATGTAATTGTGCATCCGGCCTTAAGTTTTTTGATTTACTGAGATAAAATATGAAAATCCTATCCTAATCCAGAATATAATTGGTCATATTTGACGCATTATAAATATTTATATATAAAAACAAGTAAACAACTATTGGTTTTGGTGTCTTGTCTGGGTTAAAATTTTTTTTTACTTGCTGCTATTTGCAATTATAGAAAAAAAAACGAACTATGCAACTATAATACCCAGAAGACTAAAACCGATACATATAGTTGAAATGATCTAATGCTTTGTCGATTGCATTGGCTTTGATAATCACATATGTGGTGTAGTGTACTATAGTGTCGTTGTCCGCATCGTTAAAATCTCCTAAAAATGTTTTCGGCAAATACCATTTTACATTTTATTGTAGTTTTTATTTCACAATTTGTTTTCAAGTGTCACTTTTTGGTTATTTTAAGAATGTTTTTACAGAAGCATACAATGTCAGTTATTCTAGTGCATTTCAACCCTATTGTAAAACTTTCATATGCATAGCCTAGAGCATGGTGGATATGGTTTTCTTTCACACTGTCTGCTTTTAATAGCTTTGTACAAAGAACAACCGACAGTTAAGATCAATCTACATTAACTTTGTACAATATAATACCAATAAAACAAATATATAAGTATTTTACCTAAATTCGTAAACACTTAGAGTGTAACGATATATGATATGCCTGTAGGCTGTAGTGTGACCTACATATAATGATTGACTTTCATACTTTTAAATTATCCATTTATATTTTGAATATACTAATAGTTTAAAATAAAAGAAGCTAAAAGAATCAAGGACATTTGCATAGATGGTACATATTGGACCTTTTTGAAACTGGTCTCTAGCAGTTGCGTACTTGTGCAAGACACGACATCGTGATCACAAAACTTAAGCACTGGACCAATGTGGCTGGTTTAAATGGTCTTACCAAGTGCTCCACAAAAAATTTTAAATTGAGGCGCAATGCGCGCCTGGCGCATTTAGAACCTAAAACTAAAAATTTGTAAAAATTAAATATTTTTTTATTTGGTAAAAACTCTGTATAAAAAATATATTTTATTTTTCTGCAGTAGCCCAGTATTGTCTTGCGGAACAGTAATGTCTCGCAGCACACTGATTGCAGAGCACTGGTCTAACCCATTTTTTATATATTTTTTGAGCCTTTGAACACTTCTTCTTAATAAAAAATATATGCTGGAATGCCAAATTTTTTTTTATTTCGATGATACATTGAAAACAATCAGTGAAATAGGTAGGCCCACTGTTGAAGTAATACTAAGAACTATCAACTCACTTACTTCTGCAATCTCACACTTAATTAATGTGTTGTGCAGTGTGCTATTAAACAATTACTTCCCTAAAAGAAAAGCTATTTAGGAAAACTAAATAAACTTATAAATGACTTAAGGAACATCTGACGATATTTTACAAAACACTGGTTAAGATTACTAATCCAAAGCACTTATTTTTAAATTGTTTATTTAATTTAGATTTGGGATTACCGTCAGAAGAGCACCTACCTTACACAGTTCCTGGCACACAAGGGATCGGTGTATACACTCAACTGGCATCCTGATGAGGAAGAAAAAAACAAGATTGCCACGGGAGGCAGAGATAATATGGTTAAGGTGAGGAAATGCGTAGTTGGATGCTAGTGGAGGATACCCGAATTGAATGATTTAGAAAATTATACTTATAAACCAGGGCTTTGGAGCAGACACAAATATGCAACTGCTCCGGAGCTCTTTTCTAGCGCAAAGTAGCTCTAGAGCTCTCTTCTATGGCGAAACAGCTCCAGCTCTAAAAAAGCCTGGCTTCAAGGCTCGGAGCCCTGTTTTAAACAACAACTAACTGTCATGTTTCGGGTGTTTTTTCTAAAATGTTCAATTATCGTATTATTATTCAAATGTTTAGTGTTATCATTTCTGTACTATCAGAAAGTTTGCATCAATTTTACATGTAATTTCTGTCTTTTTACAATAAACCAATTATCAGATTTACCTAAACACAATGCTCCAAAGTAAAATTGTAAAAAGAAATAACGTGTAATGTATATTGTTCGGTTACTTAATGTCAAGTGAAAAACAACATGTTCAATTCAGACCAGATTTCCCATTTAAAAAACTGTACAAAAGTATGTCATAATTAGGTCACACATTAGAACAAAGGTAACCATCAATTAAGTTTCTGAAACTAGCAGTCAGGATTATCCAATTTTACAATGCTGTGTATGTTATATTCTACATACTCCTAATGCAAGTCCGTTGCTTTTGTTGCAGATATGGGATGTGGGCTCGAGCAACAAGCAGGTGTGTAACATTCCTACGACAACGTCAGTCTCCGCCGTCAGATGGCGACCCACTCATCGAGATCAACTTGCCACCGTCTCCATGATGTTGGACTTCAGCGCGAATGTGTGGGACCTGAGGAGGAGATTCGTGCCGTTCGCGTATTTCGAGGTGCGTTCACGCTTCTATTTTTACCGTAATAAAATAATGTAGCGCTGCCAGCAACTGATACAAAACACTCGGCGACAAACACAAGAGCTGTTTACTGGTCGACAATCTAAAGTTAATAAAAAGAGAAACGAACGGCACAGTAAACATAGGGAAAAAAGAAAACACATCATAGTTTATACGGTTAATCACACAATTAGTCATGTATAACACATGGCACCATAATAATAAGATTTTTCTTAGTTGTATAATGCAATGAATAAACCGTCATCTTTTCTTTTATTTTTAGGAGCACAGTGATGTCACAACTGGCATTGTGTGGAAACCTAACGACCCTGAAGTTTTATTTTCATGTTCCAAGGACGGAACATTGGTTATGCACGCGATGCGAGAAGCAATCCAACCGTGGTTGAACACCAAAACCCGGGGGTTAGATATGGGTGTCTGGGGTAGGATCAGTCTGGCAGGGGAACACCGAAGTATCCACACCCGAGCACAAAGCCCCACGGGGTCTGGACTTCCGGTGAAATTGCCGGGAATTTTTAGTTGGAAACCCGGCAACTTTTCGATGGATTCCGATTGGCCGGGGCCTGCTCCTGCGTCACCGACAGCGTCCAATCAGCAGCTGCAGAAGTTTCTCCAAGCTCGGTCACGCCTTACTGAGTTTTCCAACTCCTCCATACCGAAAATAAGCGACACCGAATTTGACCCCGCCACTTTCCACCAAAGCGTGTTAAGGAAATTCAGCAACTCCCAATTTGTGTATGCAGCCAAAAACTACATCCTAAACGGCCCAGAGAAGGAGTTATCATTCAAGCAGCTCTGCGAGCACAACGCGTCTGTTATGGAGAGAATAGGGGATCACAATGTCGCTAAGGTGTGGCTGATTATAGCCGAGTTTTACAGCAATAAGATACTCCTGAAGCAAAAGGCAACGCACACGTCACTGCCGCTGCAAAGAACTTATTCCGACGCAGCTCCAGACCGATCGAACAGAGCGGAAAGTGAAAACAAGAGAACAGCAACTAAATCTCGTACTGTATGTAACACTTTAAAAATTTTAAACAACAAAAGTTTGTAAAACTTTTTAAATTTCGTTTTTACAATGTGCGTTATTTGGTGTTATTCCAAACCTAATTTAGCATGCCTAATTTTTATATAGCACTAAAGAAATTTTTAGAAGTATATAAGGTGAAATGGGACACTTATTTTACCTTTTTTCTGCTCATAACTTGATCTAAACTTGTTTAATTTCATTGCACCATTTTCTTCTATTTATATGGTGAGATTATTTTTGGGGACATTTTAGGAGGACGTCCATGGCTCTCAGAACCTCTTCAACGGTGATCCGGACTCCGAGGTCCAGTCGGATGAGGGGAGGTTGATAGTGGAGGACTACCTCACTGACATCGCGAGGGGAAGACACTCGGAGCCGGACTTCTACATCTCGGATGAGGATCCTAACTTGTAAGTGTTGATCGAAATGAAAACTTTTTCCCAGGGGTTTAATCCATTTTTATCCCCTTGGGTGAAACCATCTTTAACCCGTGGGATGGGAAAATGCAGTAGCAACACAAAAGTGTTGAAATCTCTCTACCATACACATCACTGTAATAATTCGACTGTGAAACTTACGTGAGTTTATGCACAGGGTGGAAAAACACAAGTGGTGTTATAATGCCGACTTAGGGTTACATGCCAACTTTCGGATGTTGCAGTGTGTTGTATATAATGTTTGTTGTCAAGGATACATGCAATGAGTATAGGGTTGCGCTGATAACTTTTAAACATTTTCTGCTGTGAATAAATCACATTTACCTTTAACATCAGATTTTAAAGGCAATAGTTTGGTATGGTAACGATTTCTCTTTTTGTATGTGTTGACTTTTGATTAGATGGCTACATAGCAATCCTCCAAGATAAGGATGTCCATTCGAGAATCATGATTTGAACTTGATATTAAAATGGCTTTTTGTAAAAATATTTCATCTACCGATATTTTTATTATTAACTGATCATTTTGTAGATGGGGTTACGGGACAACTTCGGATGCAGAATTTATGTCGGAGCAGGAGTGGTCTTTGATTGGCAGGGTTCCAATTGAAGCATTCGAGAAAAAAGAGGTAGGTAATGCATGCGGAGGCAACCGCTCGGAAAGTGGTCAGGGTAAAGATTAAACCAGAAAATCTGCCCCGCCATTACTTCCATCCTTATCCCCTAGACCACTCTGTCAGATATTAATACTCTGGCATTTACTAAAATTATATAAAACTGAGCCAACTTTCCCAAGCGTAAAGCATAAAATAAGGGATTTTTTGAGATATTTTTACTTTTCCCTGAACTAAGAATATTTTACACTGCGACTTCTATAAAATGTCATTCTTATTGTTTTGAGGCTAAAATTGTAATTTTTAAATGCCTTTACCTTGGCGCTTGTAAAAAATTGTATAATCATGAGGTTTTTAAATGCCACAACCATTCCCAAACCCAACCACAACAGTATAATCCACTATCACTATGAGAGTTGGACTTATTTGTGAGCAGCCTTTCCGAAGTGATTGCAAACATTTCCCGCACAGGAAATCGACGTTGAAGCGATAAAAACCTTCGCTCATTTCGATGCACCTTCCGGTATGACCTCTGAAGTCCCCAAGCAGAAGATCATGACTCCTCATGGAGGAAGGTGGCACGAGATGCCAGCTCCTCTCCAAGAGTCCTCTTCCCCACAATCCCCCTCCTTCACTGATCCGGATTCTGATCCGTTTATCATCGGGAAGAAACTGGTGGTGAAATCTTCAGAGTGGCCACTTGCGTTTGACGACATTAGAGATGATCTCACTATGAAGGAATTAAGGTTTGGATGTTTTTCTTTTTGTATCTGCAGGTATTTTCATTGTTGTATGATGGATAATCTTCGAAGGTGGTTTTTCAATAATATCGGCTGTTATTAAGGTCTTTAACAGTTGCCCCCCCCCCCTTTTTTGCATGATCTTGTTTTTACACTGCTTGAGGCATGTTAGTGTTTGGATGCTCGACTGAACCAAAAGTACGCCTTAAACTGTTCTTCCAGATGTAAAAATCGGTGCCCGAGTTATTTGTTAGGTTGTTGTATCTGCAGATATTTTGTTTCTAATATAATGGTAATTGGATGTAGTTAGTCAATAATATTTGACCTCTACTTTAACAATATTTAGTGTTTTTTCCTGCCATACGTTAAAATGCAAAAAAAGTTGCGATTTTTGCATTGCAATTTGCTGCTTAAATATTACTACTAAATATTAATGCGTCTTCTGTAATAATGGGTTGAAAAAAATATGTGGGAGAACATATATTAGTAAATATTGATATCGGCACGAAAAAGTGGTATTTCACCGTAACTGGTATGTTATAACACATGATACTGCAGTGTGGTGAATACAATAGAGATGCTGCTACGGTTATTGACTTATTGTTTAACACAAATGTGTGATTAACGCCTTGATAAAGTTGCCAGGCACACCAACCAAATAGTTCAAATCTAAATCACGTACTAGACATATCATTTTGATTTTTTATGTTATTTTAGACTGCCCTGGTATTACCTATTACTAAATATGAAAAATTGACCAGACACGTAATGTACTGGTTATTTTTAATTGTAGATAAAACACTATATTTATAAACATTATGAAGCTTTATACAATTCACAACTTATTTAAACTGTGCCACAGATTCTTAACAGCTCAAGGCGATATTCAAACTGCAGTTTGCCTTCTGGTAGCCATGTCCTCCTACCCAACTCATATCAACCTACCATTGGATGATGCAGAGACAGAGCACTGGTTCAGTTCTTACCTGGATCTGCTCTTCAAGAATCAACTTTTTGTGCAACATGCAGAGGTATGTGCCGGTGTGGTTAACGTGAAATTGATGATTTCTCTTGACATAACACCCTGCTTAGCCTTCAACAAGTACAAAAACGCATAGAAAGAAAGGTCAACTGTATTAGTTGTTTTTTATTACAGGTTGCCATCTTGTCACTGGCACCCAGTGTAGGGTATTGTTTAATTATTATCAGATGTCGTGTTAAGGGTTTATATATCCCTCTGGACCAGCAAAAAAACTTAAATGTGTTTGTTAATGTGTATGTGCTTATATTTATAATATGGTTGTATTAACTTTCAAATGCTTATTGGAAAGTATCAAAAACACAGGATACTCATTATTATCCAAATAGTGAGACATCATAATGTATTAATAATCGGCAGAGTAGCTTGTGCACAGTCTGATGGCCCAAACTATTGAAGAGTGTGTTTTATTCGATATAAACTCATTTTGATCACTCTAGTGGTTGGGGTGAAGTTGAACTGAGCATACGGCTGGGGTGAAAATAAATAATATACCACTTCATGCAGGTGGTCAAGCTGAGTCGACTGCCCAACATTCGCATGCTGTCGGCTTCTTCAACCATCCATACGAACTGCAAGGCGTGTCAGCGGCGCTTGCCGAACACTCGGTCGTGGTCGTGCGATCGTCGCTCTGATCACGATCATCACGTCAACAAGCCTGTGCTCTGCTTTTTGTGTAAATCCGTTGTTAAGACATTGTACGTCTACTGCCAGACTTGCACGTTCGGGGGGCATTTGGGGTGCCTGCAGGCGTGGGTCGAACGGTCTAAGAATAGGGGAATACCCACCGGGAGATGTTCAAACCATTGTTTATAGCGCGGTTTTTATGATTTTCCTTCTTCATGGTTCTTATTAAACTTTATATTTATACAAAGACCAGCTATAATATCCTTAATCAAACCTCATTCCTGTCTGAGTATATTACAATCTCAGTCATTTTAGGATTATTAGGAGTTACCCTATGAAATGTAGTTAGTATGTACATTTATATATTTGTCACAGGAGCGTATCAAACCAACCCACACAGTTTAACTTTAATTGTTTAGGACATTTTCAAAAGTGTACATCTGAATGGACAGCTCCTAAAATTAATATTGGTCTGCTCTTTGATATTTCCATGTGGCCCTAACTTAAAATTCAAGATTGTCCTCAACTTGAAATTAACTCCTTCCAGTTTATTCGTGCTTCAGATTACAAAAATTTCTCTTCAGATTTTAAACACAATAAATATTTAAATTGTTTGAAAAGTTGGGTTGGAGAACTTCTTCCAATTCAATGGCTATTAATTCCAACAGTGGTCTAAAGAAAAAAGACAAACCCAGCATATCGTTTTTCATGGCAGTTTTTCTGAACACCGACAACATAAGTAGCTATTCAGAACCCCTCCGCATTATTTTCTACCAAATACTTAATGTAATATTTCCATATTACGGACAGCATGGAAAATCAATTAACCCCAATCAGTAAAACTGTCGCATTCACAAGCTTCACTGTCTAGCACGGGGGGTAGCAAGGAGGGCGGTAAAGGTTCGTATGATCTCAACATTTCCGGAACCTTCCAAGCTGTAAAGTCCTCCACAGTCTTCTCTTTTATGTCAGATTTTAAATTTTTTCTTTTTGTGTTCCATTTAGTCAGTATTTCCTCATTCGATGGAAGGATGGGGTTATTCTTGGAAGATTCATTTTCTGTTGGAAGAAATGTTGAGTCATGTTTTGTTGAATAATCATTTTTACCTGATCGTTATTTTTACTGATTTGTTATTAAAATTCTTGTCTCGTATTTATGGTGATATTTATAGAGGATAGATTTATTTATATAAAGAGCACAACAAACTAAAAGCTTTGTGTTCACTTAAATTAATTTGCAACAAATATTAACTTTATAATGAAAAATGATAAACTATAAAATATTATCATTTGAAATCAAAAAAATTATAAGATGGACAGGTAGTCTGATTCCAGATTCTGCCAGCTGAATCTTTTAAGTCTGAACTCCTGTTTCTTGTACATTTCTTTCGGCAAGTAGTTCCTTTTGCAAAACTCTCTTAGCCTCTTGTACAGTTGCTGCTGTGTGTTGTACAGGCAGTCAGGAGGGAAAATTTCAGGGTAACTTAAACGGTTTGGACATAGTGGGTAACAACCAGCTGCGACAGCTTCCAACATAGAGACTCCGAAAAATTCATGCTTCGCTGTCGATACAACAACATCACATTTTTGCAGAAGATCAAAATATGTTGACTTTTTCTCTATGTAGCCCCAATGATGGATATAGTCTGCACCCAGTTTGTCTTTTGCTTCTTCGAAAATTGCAGGCGTTTCTGAAAAATGCTCCCCTAAAACTGAGACCTTGAAATTAAAACCGTTTTCTTTTAGAGAGAACAAAACTGCAAAGAAAGTCTCCGGGTCTTTGTCATGTTCCCATCTATGCGGCCAAACTATGTACAAGAGATCAGACTCGGGGGGATTTACAAATAAACTGGAAACACTGGGAATCGGGAAATACAAAACTTTGCATTTTTCTCTTAAAATTGGCTCCAAATGTTGTGGTCTGTGATCAGGAATCAACTTTAAATGGCTTTGTATGTTTCCTAAAAACGACTCCATGTTAAAGTAAGAATTAAAAAGGACAATATCGGCAGAGAGGGCTGTTAGAATTTGATTGTATCCATATTGAAAATCACCATCTTGTCGACTTCGCACAGGGTAGACAAGTTGATTTTCGTGGAAATAAACAACTTTTTTTGCATTAGCGAGCTTTGGAATAAGTCCAATCAATTCACAAAGATTGAGCACAGAGGAACAAAATAAAGTTTTATAATTGATTCCTCGATCCAAAATTGTGGAAAAATACAATGCTGAAGTCCGAGCCTTCCATGGCCACTTTTTTGCAGGCAACGTCAGTAGTTTAACGCTCAGATTTTCACGCTTTTGTTTCAAAGAACCAAGAATGACATCAATAAGCTGCTTGTGAGAACCGCCATAAAATGGTTCAATTATTAAAATGTCAACCGAGTTTTCTGATATTGTGGTGGACCCCATTAAAAACAGCAATTTTTAAATTACATGCAGTTACTTATAGCAAAATATACCTATTTCTTGTTTCAGTTGGTATAGTTCTTGTTCTGTAAAGTGTCTGTATTTACATTGGTTGCCAAATTGGCAGTTTCCACTTGAAAGATATCTTTGGCATGGTTTTTTAACCAAACTTTCGTCGTATATGCTTTGTTTATCTACAAAAACACACAAATGCTATTACATTTGTTCTAATTTGGCTATATGTTTGAAACTAACCTCGAAATTCAAGATACCACGCTTGCCGATTCTTTATATGGGCGCCACTCGTCAAGTGTTTTTTCCTCGCAGCGAGATTGTCTTGAAATGCGCGGTCGCAATATTCACAATAATAGCGTTTGCCCATTAAATTGGGTTACTTTGAGTGGTTGATAACTAAGAAATTTAATATTCCGGCAAATTTGAGTACAGTTAATTTCGTTCACTTTCTCTTAGATTTTGACTCGACAAACATGCAATTGTCAACTAAATATTTATATTTACCAATATTAGAATTTAACTCTTTAGGTTAGGTTATAGTGTCTTTGTTTTTTTCGGCCTAAAGACAAATTATCAAACGGACACAAACTTCAAATAAAATAAAAAATATTAACTTTTGTTGTCTGTAGATTTGCGTTTGGTTATAATTTTACAGATCAAATTATTAAAGGAAAATGATTGCAGATCGGATAAAAAATATAAACTTCATCATTTTTTACTGAACAAATAAAACAGTTTTGAATATTTTGCCTGTAAATAGAGAGCCTCTTCTGCCACGACAAGCCTTGAAGCAAACGTGTAGCGCAAACGAATAAGATATAGGATCGTCTTGGAAAATCCTCTTGAGCGTAGGTTACAGCGATGTCACAAAGTTTTGACGCGGTGACATGGTCCAAAGTGCAATACTTTTCGATTTCCTGAAACACAATAGCCTACGTGTCATGATAAG
>CH002950.1:441493-455650 GCA_000149265.1 Ciona savignyi
AATCTCCAAATCAAGTTAAAACTTTAAGAATTGTTACCTAACATGACTCACTTATGTAAAAACAGAAACTTGTCTACCAAACCCAGGGGAATTCCCTGAAAGTATGAAAAACTACAATCGGGCCGTTTCGGAAATTTAGCTTTATTTCACTACAGTGCTTGAAAAGAAGCTATAATTTAAAACATTTGTGGTGAAATGTTCGTAAATTTAAAACATTTATTCTTTATTTAACTAAACGTGGAAAATAAGTTTGGCATGTTAACTATGGGACCCATCCGTTTATGCTTGCAGAAACAAAGTACATACTCGGTGTATAAAATACCAATTGTGGTTAGGGACCCTGTAGCATGTATATATGGCATACAACATGTGATTTACAAATAGTGGTGGTTAAACACGTGGTTGACACTCTCTAGTAAATCTACATGAGTTTTAACCTGTAGCATGGTGGTAGAAGGAGGGGGGGTGTGTGTGGATTTGAAACTTGTAGTGGTGTGGGATTAAATGCTTGGGGAACTTTTAATACCATGTTATAGAATACTCATATCACTGTGATAGGAATAGCATAGGTAAGAAAACAAGTGGTAACAGCATATTTGTCTGAATATCATTCACCAACAGTCCTGTTACCTTGGGTGTTGTAGTGTGATGTACAGAGATGTGCTAAACCAGGGATGTCCAACCTTTTATTGTAATGGGCCGCATTGTCACTTGAAATAATTCAATGGGCCGCAGAACCTATTAAATTTTAATAAAAATGGCAGGGTTTAAATTAATGGTTTTGAAAGGATTTGTGAAATGTGTTGGTAAGGAGAAAATAGTTTTAGCGCGTAAGCGCTCAAAACATGTTTGGTTATGATAAATTGCCTTAAACAACCAGAAAGATTTTTATTACATAAAGCAGACAGTAGGCCCTACCGTTTATTAGTAGTATGATAATTTGCAATAAGCGTAAATTCAAAAGGGGTGTGTCGCATGTCGCCAATCATAAATAAAGGAATCGAGGTATATGAACGCATAATGGCCATTGTTGCGTTGTGATAGAAATGCTTATTATACGCCAATAATGCAAAGGAAAGGTAAATAAATAATGTTAGGTTAAAGGCAAACGATGTTATATTACCGTGTTGAGAATTTATTATTGAAAGTGCGCGAAATCAGTACCGGTAATTTATATTTTCGCGATTTTGTTAAGTTTTGTAATTCGCGAACTTTAGAAAACGGTTCGCGAATAGCGATTCGCGATCCCTCAAATTCCAACCCTGAATGGGTACATAAAGAAACAATTAAAAGCCATTAATTCCACTTTTGAAAATAGGAACAAATAACACACGCATAGAAAGAAACAAAAACTTTTTCCCACAATACAAAGTCAATGGGATAGGTGTTTGTCGTCAGTATGTTTCTTTCTGCAATTTTGATTCTTAATGCTCCCCTAAAAGCTGACTGATACATTTTAATTAGGCTAAGATTTAAAGTTCAAAATACTACTTGGAGTCCAAATGACTAGCGGGCCGCAGGTTGGACATCCCTGTGCTAAACAAATCATTGCTTCAGTTGCCCTTGTCACTGATAGACAAGAGTTTTTTAATTCTGCATCTTTTCAAATAAGGGTCTTGCGCAATCCCACCACCCGGGCATCAATCTTAGATTTCATCTGTTTGGTTTTTATGTTTGCAGACATGATAAACTTAAAAACTTAAAAATTAAAGAAATATTTAAAAATCACTCAACTGTAGATTAATGTATATTCTTTGTGATCTTTTTATGGCTCAACTTTATAATTGTTTGAATAAAACAATTGTTTTTTTTTATACTGTGATACAAGTATAACTTCTGTGCTAATGTAAGCTCCATGCTTTTATTTAGTTTCAAAATCAATTTGGCTTATAAGCGTCCTTTTTTATTTACATAGAAAATCAATTTGAATTAGCAACTGATGAGACCCATTTTTAGTGATATTGATTTTACATACAATTAAAGCTGGATTTTGACTAAAGTAACTCGTGCATGTGTATTAATTATACCGGAGGGTGAGATAACAAAAGGTGTTGCAACAACATAGTTTCATTACAATGCTGTGTGTCTGCATTTAGATAGCTAGGGCTGTTATATCTTGTTTGATAGTTGATATTGCTTTAAATTATGAAACCGCTGGAGCTTTGCAATGTCTGGTTAGTGACTTGTCGAAGGACACACCACACACAACAGTGGTTAGAATTGGGTTGAAATCTGGGTCTTTCATATGCCTAAACCTTCATGTGGATGTATTAGATTTGAAATTATTGCTTGATGACACCTGAAGTTGACGTTTGCTATTTTTGGTGAAGTACTATGTTTCAAAATCCTAAATTCTACATAATAGTAACTTCCATCCTAAAGAGCCATCGGCCGATGTTTAATGCGAATTTTTGCTCAATTTATTTTTTTGTATTCCTGCAGACGATAAGGAGATAAAGGAGAGAGATGATATCAGAAAGGAGAGACACCATGAGAGACAACGTCAACGTAATATTGAGCGAGCTGCTCCTGACAAGAGGTTGGTTGCTCAAAGTTAGATTTAGCTTTCCCAAAGATGTGACAAATATATTTTCAGCATAGTGGCCGGGGTTATAGAGTTGTCTTTGCAAAAAGCCGAAATCCTACTTAACATATTGTGACATTCACATTCCCTTTTAGTGTGTTGGGCACATCGGAATATAATTTGTACGTTTTTGATGGCTGGTGGGGAATGTCGGTTTCTAAACATGGAAACCGGTTTCTATATAGTTTTATTATAAAATAATGGTTTTTCACTGGAAGCCTGAGGCTGCAACCACACATACTTTCCAGGCCAGCGACACGTGTTCGTTTCTTATAAGCTTGCGAGTACTCGTATTATAAGAAAATAACACCGCAGCGATACATTTATCCGGCATTACCAGTTTGTCGAAGGTTCTGGTTACAGAACAACAGAGCAACCACTGCACACTTTTTCCCGAAACCATGATTTATTTTACCTGGTATTGTAATAATTCTGCGAGACTCTCGGGAACCATTTAAATCTCCGAATTGTAGTCTTGATCAACAGCAAGTTTTTTTTGGAATATCCTGTAAAAAAAAAAGTTTTTCAATGCGTGTCGTTGAGCCTCTTTTTGATCCGTTCCTCTTCCAGGAATCGATTGAGGGAAGAGCGGGACATCAGTGAGAAGGTGGCTCTCGGACTGCCCAACACACGACAAGGGCAAGAGGTCCAGTTTGATCAGCGACTCTTCAATAAAACCAAGGTCCGTGGAATTTTGTTTTTATATGTATTGCCGCTGATTGTGGGCAATAGTGTCATATTGCTTGTGAATTAATTTATAAATATATATACCCAAAATTAAAACCCTAAAATAACCTCTTACAAATCCTTAACATACAAATTACCATTTAAATCCACTAAATAATCAAAATATAGAATACCTTTTTCCCAAAACCCATTTACCTCATCTAAATACCATTTCCATTATCTAAATACCATTTTCCTTATCCAAATACCATTTTCCTCATCCAAATACCATTTTCCTCATCCAAATACCATTTTCCTCATCCAAATACCATTTTCCTTATCTAAATACCATTTTCCTTATCTAAATCCGATTTTTATCACCAAACCCCAGGGAATGGACAGTGGGTTCGCAGGAGGTGACGATGAGAGTTACAACGTCTACGACAAAGCATGGAGATCTGAGACACAGATCGGCAACAGCATATACAGACCCACCAAGGATAAGGACAAGGAGCTGTATGGGGAGGATGATATCGACAAACTTATCAAGAGCAATAAGTTAGTGTTGTTGTGTTGTTCTTGCTTCCTTTTTTATTACAGACATACAAAGTTTTTCGTTTGTTTACCTAATTATTGCTACGATTTAAAAAAAAATTCTAATAAAAAAACAGGGTCGAAAGTTGTTTTTGTACCATACATACACCATCACAGCGCAATTAATGGACATCATACCACCCCTTGATAGATAGACATAACCTTGCCCAGTGGTTCCACCCTATCACCCTCCTTCTGTCATAGGTTCGTTCCAGACCGTGGGTTCAAAGGGGCCGACTCTACGCAGCAGAGAGAGGGTCCAGTGCAATTTGAGAAAGATGAAGATTTGTTCGGACTTAACAAGTTCATGGAACAAGCTAAACAAGTCAGTAGGCTTGTTTGCCCGCAATTGCAAGCAATCCCCCAGTTTTGTTTTCTTTTATATTATAGCTAAATAGGACAAATTGTTGTCCCTTGGATGAAAAATGACGGTCGTTATAACACGAGCGCGCTCTTAGTGTTGTCTGCTTGCAGTCGAATTACCCAGTGAAATTTGTTCTGTATTGGGTATGACAATTTTTAACTGCCGATTAAATCCACTGATTGAAGTAGTCCGTGTAATTCGCTGGAACTACGTAGTAGGGCGTCAAGTTAAGGATTACGAATCAATCCAAAAACCTGTGGTATGACTGTCGTTGTCGGTACCTTGAATGTCTTGGACATTGGCCATTTTTATCTCGCCAAGGCAACTAACCAAAAAGGGATGTCACTTTGGATTTTTCATTACTTAAAGTTAAGCTGGGATCTGCAATGTAAGACAACCCATAATTTGGTTTAAACGTTGTGGGTTCGTACCTCTCCGTACACTAGCGCAAAGTCTAGCAAATGCTTCTTCCAACCTTACTAACATTGGGGAATCACCACCATTGTTTCTCGGCAAAACACTTACTTAAACAATATGCCCTTTAAGTCACCTTACCTCAGATCCCGCGCATAGAGACCAATTTATTTGGTTGAACGCCTTCTGAATCTGCCACAAATTTTTATTATTCTTACAACTGTTCGTATTCTAGGCTCGAAAACGTCCTACTGAATCGGGGAGTAAATCGAAATCGGATCACGATAAAAAGCGTAGCAGAAAAGGGGAGTGAAATCGCTTCCAGAACAGCTGGCTCTTCACTGCAATTTAATGATGCATTAGCGCTCTCTAGCGGTTGGTGACGAAAAGTCTATGTTGGCGAAATCGTTAAAGCTTATTTTGTACAAAATGCTGTTTAATTGATCCACATTATGTCTGCTGATACACAAATTTAATGTTCGATTTTTTGGGAATTTCTGTGCTGGCCTAACAACTTGTGTTTTAGTGTTCGTGTAATACCAATCAAAATTGTTTCTTCGTGAAAATAAAACAGTAAGACATAGAATTAGTGGTTCGATTTGGAGGGAATTGCTGAAAAGGAAGATCATCTTATACTTTAACTAAAGAATACTTACTTAACGATCACCCGTAGGACAAGTTTCCTGTGTTTACCGGGAAGAAGATAAACTTAAGTTACCATCACCAAAAGAAAGGTTGCGGTAACGAAACCCGCTAACGATTGTTTGTGTAAATCTCTGCCCAAGGCATTTATAAGATAGCATTGCGCCCACAAAATGAATATTAATCTTTAAAAACAACTGCTATACAAATATTTGCCAACCATACACTTTCCCCAACTGAACACTCTTTAAACGAATGCCCATGTTATCAAAACTATCGTTTTCCTACCCGCTCTATTAAACAAGAACAATATCGAATTAAAGAAATTATTTTTTGGTAAACTTTTAAAACCTTCGGTCTCGATACTGCTTAGCACAGACAGGTTTGTTGGTGACGCTTGTTATTTCTGAATAATGAGATCTACCGAAATTTCCTTGAAATACGCCTTCAATCGCTACGTCTAGCGCGCGGTGTATTCTTTGATATAAGCCTAATTAGGTAATCATTTAAATTAAATCCAATATAGATCAAATTTGCCATTCGGTGATGGTTACAACTATTTTTAATATTTCCACATTAATTTACCAAGTATTTGGTTATTGCATTCTTCAAATATACTTAAAACTCCGCCTGAGTAATACATGGTAATTATTAATGGAGTAATTACTACTTAAGATACTCGAAGCTCTCAAAGTGGAAATTGACATAAACAAGGTATGTTACTTAAAATATTGCTATTTTGTATTTTTTCCAAACATCAGGTTGTGTTTTTAGCAAGCAAAAACCCCACAAACCACAAGCTAGCCCTAGAGCTAGGAAAGTTAACGGGCCACCAACTAACACAAAGGCGTGTACTGATCCTTGGAAGTAGTTATGGTATATTAGACACCTGAGTTCCTCTGACAATCCATATTAATTGGCTAATTTCTAACTCTTTGTGGGTTTGGTTAATCAACGCTAAACATAGTGTTGGCCATTCTAGGCTATATGGTTTTGAGTTACGCCCATTTATAAGGCTGATATTTATTCTGATAACGAGAAAAACTAATTAGGGGTTTGAGCGGCGGCTCCTTCCGGAACTTAGATGAATCATTTGTACTCCAGTGCTTGAAGTAACTGAGGAATTATTCAGGATTTTTGTTATTTAGGAACATGTCTCTGTAAAAAAATGTTGTCATGGTCCAATTAGTTGCAGTGTTGCACATAATTGTATTATTTTTTGTAAAGCTACTGGATTCCATTGGGTTGTAGCAATGTAATTCAAGTGGCTCTAGAGTGTTTGGCATCTTTAGTGGAAACGAGATGTCTGCTCGTGAAGAATACAAACTGGTACAGCAATCAGAGGCTGATCAAGTACGTTCCGTCAATTTAAGTTATATGAAGTTGTCTTTTAAGTTATATTTCCCAATGGGTGTGACGTCACAGTTTAATGTCACGGAAATGAACATAGCAGTGTGGCTTGAATTGTGCTTAAACTGCTCTTAAATTAGACTTCGGTTTTTATCATCATCGATTTTTTCTACATTACCGAGTCGCTCCTTTTAATCTGAAATACAAAGTATTCTAATTTCCTCCAATATTCGCAATGCGAGAAAAGGAAACGAAACGAACATTGGCAAACTTCGCTGACGTAACCTCCTATTCCAGACGACCAATGGAATTCGGATATTAATTAAAGAAGAAAAAGGAAGAAATGTCTTAGTCATCCAACACACACTTTATACATAAAGCCTTTGCTAGTTGTTCGTTTTCCATTCCTTGCAGCAATTCGGTAACATCATGTTCTCAAAGGTTGTTTTGATTATGATCGTGAGTTTTGCGACTTTAGGCATGCCCATTGAAGGTAAATAGCAGTTGGTTGTGGATTATAAATTTGTTTGATAGATGCAATAAAATGGTGTTTTTTTAAATCAAAACAGCATATCTTTTTGTAGCCTAAACAACCAATTAAAATTGCTTCGATAATCATTCTCCGACCGCTGGGTTAGTGCTGCAATATCTTGAAGACTACCAACCGAAAGATTGTGGTTTCGAAACCAGAACCCATCTAGTTGTTCGTGATTAAGTCTAGGTACTTAGTAGTGGTTAATTAAACCAAGTGGTCCAAATGGGTTGTACTACAGAATGTATCCAATACATTAAACAGAACGCAACAGTTTCAGTAACCTGATTCTACACGTATAACAAAATGCAATAGATTCATTCGTGATTTTGAATGTATAATATGCCACTCAGCACAAATATATATTCCACTTTTCTGGTTCAACTGGCTGCCATTTGTGGCTAAATTTTCTCGCGCATGGTAAAAACCACAGCAGTCATTTTTCTGCAGTTACGATAATGAAATCTTATGTTTCCAGTCGTTGATTCTTCGGTCGGTTTGGAACTTGAACAATTCGTGCAAGAACTAGAGACCAAGCTTAGAAACGTCACGGAGATTGCATCACCACATATTACGTCACTGCCGCCCGTGACACAGTGGTCTGTGCGGCCACAACCAACTGCTGCCACAACGAAGCCAACGACCACCCCGAAAGTGACTACGAAAACACCCATAAGAAGAAAACCCAAACCGGTATGATTTTCTCCTTCCTTATTTCTGATGAGGTACACTGACAAAATTATTTATCATCAAGCATTACCAAAATAAAGAAACGTTGTGGTGCCTTTAGTAGAAATCTCAAATCAAAAGAAAAAATTAGGGGGTTAAAATTTAAGAAATGAGGACAAATGGAAACTGCACAATTACATTAGAGTAGGGTTAACACTCACAAGGATATATCTTACTTTCGCTGTTTAGATTGGGAGTGGGGTCAGGGTTAAAGTAAGTTTAACTTTTTGTTTTGGCAGTTATACCGTCAATTGCATTTCTTAAATGTTGCCTCGATTGTCCCGTTTTGTTAGACCACATTTTTAGTAGAACGATTTTTAAGGATAAGGAATAAGTTTAATACTTAGTTTGAACAGATAGAGGAAACAGGAGTTGCATGATGTAGCTTATGACTTTTGTAAATACATTGTTTGCCCTGCGCGGCCATAATCACGATTCAACGTGTGTTACAGTGATTTATCTTTCACGGTACTTCCCCACACGCAAAATTTGCAATTTCATGCATTATACATGATTACGTATACGTAATGAAAATATTTCTGTCTCACGATCATCTGCTAATTACCGTGCTTTCCATTTCAGATATTTATTCGGTGTCCTTTCTACTGCAATGGCTTCAACTATAGGACCCGAACATATTACAAAATCTGTTTCGCGTACCGTCGACCAAGTAAGTTAGTTTTAAATAAGAAATGCTACGGTTTCCGTGAGCTATATTTATATACTTTATATTTTAATTACGTGTTTTGATGATTGTCGCTTTGCCGTATTTTCCTGTTTATATGCCGTGGTTGTTACTGCTGTTATTTAACACTAGAGCAAATAGCAAATCAATTAAAAAATAAGGTGGTAAAGTACCTCGTGCCCGCGGTCGCCAAAGCTTTTAAACCGTGTGGTTAAAGTGGTCCTGGTTTTAACGAAAAACTATAGGGCGGGTAACTTCTGTATGCTTATACAAGGTTATACCTGTTGTGTGGGTGGGGGTTGCATTTCAGCCCGACCATCGAGAGTTCCGTTTCTAACCCTTTTCCCTTTTATCTTCGCACAAAACCTTATCCTGTTCCTGTAGTTTTACCTGGCATATTAGACTGTATACCAACATGTCTCCTTATTTCAGTGGCTTGTATGTTCTGCCGATACGAATACCGGTGCGGTCGATCTGCCTTTTTCTAATTCGCAACGCCATCGCAAGCTGGGAAAGCACCGAGTCGGGAATCACCGAATTTCAGAAGAGTACACAGTTCAAAATATTACCATCCGTATGCCCACTGCCTAAATGCAACATATTATTTGTTTCCACTTCTAATGTATTTTCATATATTGTTTGCTTTACGGTTGTAAGACTAGTCGCTGAAGAAAATATTACGACGTTTATACTGCTCCACTGCATTGCTAAATGCTTTAAATTAATAAAAACTGCTTTAAATGCTTTGCTGTCAATACCGTACACGCGTATTCTCCCTTGTTGGCGTGTTCATTTTCCCTCTTAAAACAAACCCATAGTAGAACATGTTACATGCGTCTGATGCTTATTTAAACAATATAAATTAGGTATTGTGTGACACTATGGATAACATAGCCCGTTAAAATAGATTAGCCAATTATTTGAATTATGTATTATTTATTTTTATTTTTAGTTTTTCGTTTCGAGTTAAAACAACGATTACATAAAAAAAAAACATTATGTGAATAATAACATCTTGTAAGCAATAAAAATAAAAATAAAGATGAATGTGTCGGTAAAGTAAGAACAACATGGCCACTTGTTTGCTTTTATGCAGAGGCCTCGAAAAAGAAAAGCAAAAAGCAGCAGGTATACATTTTTGCGAATGAGTCACGTTTGACAGTTGCATTTTACTGATGCTTTTGCGTTATACGAAGGGAAATGCCACGAGGTAAAGTGCGAGGCAGGAAACTGCTGCGCTGATCAAGTACGACTCGTGGTACGGGCGCCGTTCGGTCTTGTGGGCAAGCAGACGTGGCATCATGCACCACGCCATGGCGGGAGCGCCACCGAAGATAGTCAGGAGATGAAACACCACATCGGGAACTCTCGTTTTGGAGTTAAGGTAGCGCAGAGCCTTGTCAATGACGTTTAACCCAATACCAGCAAGGTTCGCGTAAATAAAATACTTCAAAAGTGGTAACTTGTCGCCTTTCATATAAATGGCCAGGATCCATGTGCCACAACAAAGCAAACCAGCAGCCTGACAAGCGTAGTATTTAAATGCCATTTTGGGTATTTAGCAAAAATATCTGTAAAGAAATGAATACAAAATATAAGATGTATAACCTGGTGATAACTTTAATAAGAAGTGGACAGCCTTAGCGAAATTGTCCTGTGATTAAGGTGGTAATGGCAATATAGTTAGATTTAAAGTTGGGCTGATCGGTTGGCATCAAACGGTTGGCATCAATCGGTTGGCATCAATCGGTTGGCATCAATCGGTTGGCACCAAACGGTTGGCATCAAACGGTTGGCACCAAACGGTTGGCACCAAACGATTGATAATAAATGGTTGGCATCAATCGGTTGACACCAAACTGTTGGCATCAATCGGTTGGCACCAAACAAAAAACGAGCGGTTGTGGATTGCGGCATATATAAATGAATATTTCAAACGGTTGTGCTGCTGTTAAAATATCATGCTTGATTCATCCCAGTTCAGGCAGAGAACTAGAATCGAACCAAACATGACCCCAAATCCATGAATAGTAACAAAAATGGATCGTTAAACTATTGAAGGAATATACTTTAAACCAGTGGTTCCCAACCTTTTTTAGTGTCGGGGCCAAATTTCAAATTTTAGAATACGTATGGAGCCGCATGAAAACACACTGCTTTAAGAAAACAGTGACGTTACAATAGCAGCCTTTTCACTACTGTCTTTGCCTCTAATCTTAACTATGAAGTTAAAACTCTTTTTCCAGCCTTCAAACTAAGCAAGGGTAAGTTTAGAATACTAATTATATTTTTTTAATATTATTATCAGATTCTAATATTTTTAGGGGATTTTCAAAGGTCAATGAGAGCCGCAAGAAGGCTAGCTGGGAGCCGCATGCGGCTCTCGGAGCCGCGGTTGGGAATCACTGCTTTAAACCCTGCGAAAAATATATCTCAGCTAAAACTGCTGGACAGGCGATAATCGGTTAGTAGTTTTTCAACCTTTAACTTATTCGATGTCTGATATATGTCATCAATCACTCGCTATTGATCTGCCCTAAACTATTAATAACCTGTGTCAAGAGTTGACTTGCTCGAAAAACGTGAGGTGGCATGTCGTCAACCAACACATTTACTTATTTAGAAAGGAAGTTCGTTGTTCATTTCAAAGTTACAAAACGTACACCCAAAGTCTTAATTTAGACAGCAAAGGCGCTTGCTTAAGTTAGAGTGTGTGAAGGCTTCTTATGTGATGTGTAGTCAAACTTTCGTTGAAACGTTCGACTTTCACAAACAGAGTTCTGCGAAACTGCAGAAACGCCATTTGACTACGTCACATAAGCACGAATTTAGGTCTATTACTAATAAGGTCTTTGATGTCGACCACTTTTTCGAATTAGTTTACATTTAACAAACTTAAAGCTGCGGACATCACGATACAGACGTTACACAATCACTTGTCGTTTCGGTCCAATAAAAAAGGGAAAAGTTATGATCTAAATTTAAATAATGCTTCCGGTAGTAGGAAATCCAAAGTAATAGCGATTACAATGACTAATGTTGTCTAATTTTATGGATGAAACGTAATTACCACTAAACTGATTTGGAATGGTATAACTATGCTGCCCTAACTGAATATACCTACACTAAATAATCGATTGGATTATAGACGTGTATTAACTACTGTCGTTCTGTCCTCTTTCCCGTTTCCATTTTTTATAGAAGGTTCTGCTGCATGTTTTTGTCGTGAAAACAAAAACTTTACTAAACTAAACTCCAATAATTGACTTTTACTTTTAATTTTTAATCGCGCTTTTGAGTACTGGATTTTCTCGAAACTTACGCTCAAGTAAACATGTCCAGGGCTATATATGTGTTTTTAATGCGGCATATAAGTTATTAATAGAGCGGATTTTTCAACAGCCACGTCAAGCAATATGTCATACCGTACAATCACTGAACCAAACGTGCGACGACCAGTGGATTACTACTTCTCGCACGGATTCGTTTTCGTTGGTGCACGTTTTATTGTTCTAAAATAACAACACAAACAAGCTTTAGACTTTTCCGGAACCGGCCTTTATAATAAGATTTAGTAAATTTTTATTTAACTCAATCCTTAGCCGACATGACGAATCCTACTACGCATGACACACTTTATTGCATGTCCATATATATATACGCTATAGCCTACGTCAGGTATTACTGTACCGTAATACGTACTACTATATTGCACGGGAATACTGATTTACTCTGAGTGGCGGGACACGTAATAGAATTAGTCAATACAACGTACTATATCTCGAATCGACTTGTCGTATTAACAAACTGTATAACTGTATAATTGCTTTGTAAGTAACCCCCTTCGGCACTACACGTAGTGGATTTTGATTGAACCGGGTGGATAAATGGGACAAAAACGGTGGCAATGTTTCTAACAGATATAACAATCTGTGATAGCTCAGGTCATCTCTGCGATACCCCATTCTATGTTCGACTCGCGTGTATAATATGATTGTCAATCCCACATTTAGGCCGGCGCTAAATTTAAACGATAAGCGCCTTTTAATATACGATTTATTAATCACAATTATTACATAGCCTACCATTTTTTTTTTACTAAAAACAAGTATTCTTTTGGCGCATTCAAGAAGTATACCACGTCCATAACATCATATTTTAAAAGTTTGCGCCGATTTTAATAATAATCCAAAAATTGCTTTATAAAAAGGCGCGTGTACAGGAGATAGCCTATATTTAACATTCATGGGCTCCATACATACTCGAAAATTGTTAGTCTTATTTGTGTTTTAGCTTATGTGTGTTAAATTTAACTATAAACCTGCTTAGCTTAAAAAGTCCCGAGGATGCGTTTAAAATATCTTATGTTGTGTTGGTTGTGGTAGGTAAGTAAGCGTGCTTCAGCTTTTTATAGTAGTATTTCGTGTTCCATCTCATTCAACGTGCAGACGAAAACAATAATAGCCGAACCAAATATACTATATTAAACACATTCTGCTTCCTCGGAAAGGTTACTCATTATCGTTCGTCATGTGTGGACAACGATATTTTTACAGCACGGTTAGTTTAACGCCCAATTATTGCAGATTACTATCCGGTTGGAATATGCATATGACCCCATATATCCAGGCCCGGTGCTAGGAACCGCGGGGCCCAATTAGAAATGTGATGGCGGGGCCCCTACTCTTCATAGCAAAATTTATGGGTGTTTATATATCATAAAATACATACCAGTACATACAAACTACAAAAATAGACTTTTAATACATGCTATAAAACAAATTAAAGGTCATGTGGGTGCTGATTTACGATATATTGTTTAGCAACCATATTCATTATGACGTAACAGGCAGACACAGAAATATAAATTTGACTTAGTTACGATGCATAACAAATTTATATTATGAGAAAGAATATTATTTCACTTTTTATTTTACGTTTCAGTAGTATTTTAAACTTTGTAATACGCTAGCGCGGGGCCCCTTTAAGGTGCGGGGCCCAATTTGATCTAATCGGTCAAATCGGCCTAAAACCGGCCCTGCATATATCAACACATATAAAACACTGTTTCGCCGAGTCATCAAAGAGTTATCATCTATAATAGATTTGTTTACATCTGGCAGCGGCGTGTACTCCATTTTAGATTAGTAGACTTTTAGTTTCGTTAGGCCCCGCATTTTTTGAAACAAATGATGAAGGATTAATTAAAATTGTTTCGGTGATCAATGTACGTTTTGTTTAAACTATTGATTGCTTACGGGCTGGGTGAGGTTAGAAAGTTTTAAAACTCATTTTTCACCGCAATATGTTCAAATGATCGCTCCCACTGGAATTGAGTATATGTTTTTAATCTTGTATACTTGCTATGCTCAGATTTGCAGCTTCAAGCATCACCGCAACATCATCGACTACTACACTTAAAGGATAGGATAGGATATTCATGTTTATCCCCGTGAATGGGAAAACCTAGGGGGTTATCACACGGGCAATCGTCAGATCACCTCGCGCCCATCGTCGGGTTACCGGAGCTATTGCAGTGTGTTGTATATGATAGACACGTTCCTTCAATTTGGTAGAACCCATTAATCCGCTGGGTT
>CH002950.1:474325-503959 GCA_000149265.1 Ciona savignyi
CGTGGTCGTAACTCTTGCCATAAAAATCCATACACACTGACTGACTAAGCTTAAATTATCTTGCATAAACGTTAGTTGCAATATAATGTGTGATATTATTTTGTATTTATTAGTACAGACGTAAAGTTTGTATTGGTACAGGCTTAAAGTTTAGAGTGTAACTTATACTGACAGAACCTGTATTATGTTTAATATTTAAACATCATAGTGTATCGAATATCCATGTTGGTTAAACGTTAGGTTTGTGAACTACATGTAAACTAGAATTCTGGTTAATGTGAATTATATGGCATAAATATAACTGTTTAAACTGTAAAACAAACATTATAACCATACCAACATGCATAACCACATTTTAACAAGTAATTTGCAGCCCTGTTAAAACAACAAATGCATGCATTTGATTATCACAACGTATCTCTTCCACCAGTTCATCTGGTGGTTTAGAGCAACGCCTTTCAACCGAAAGGTTGCAGGTTTGAAACTGTTTGCTAGCTATTCGGTTATGTCCTTGGGCAAGGCACTTTACGGACATTGCCTTAACCCAGCGCCAGCGTATTAATCGATTCTACCAAATTGAAAAAATGTTTGTATCATACACAACACACTGCAATAGCTCCGGTAACCCGATGGTGGGCGCGAGGTGATCTGACGATTGCTCATGTGTTGACCCCCTTGGTTTTCCTATTCACGGGGATAAACATAAATATCCCACCCTATCGAGGTGATCTGACGATTGCTCATGTGTTGACCCCCTTGGTTTTCCTATTCACGGGGATAAACATAAATATCCCACCCTATCTACCTATGTGGTTCGGTGCACATTTTGACTGGTGGCTAAACTACAACATTTTGTTATTACCATTGACCACTGTTTAGATTTTTGTGTCTCTTTATCCAATGAAACAATGATTGTTTGTGAATCTCTGGATTTCACCAATAACAAACTCTGGGTTCATGGAACTATAGATCACTCTTAGAGTATACTCTCTATTCATAGAACTAGACCACTCTTTAAACTCTTAATCCCTGTATACCTATATCACCATACCGCACACCCACTACCCATTTTTTTACCACCCCATTAATTTCAGGGTTGTTTAGTGTACGCGATAGTGGGCATGGTACGTGATGGTCTCCCCAGTATGGCACCTCGTCTATACCTCCCCCGAGACACATCGAGTTGGTGGACATTGGTGGCTGGAAGTGTGATGGTGGGCTTCGTTTTCCTGGTTCTGCTATTGGTCGCTGTGATTCGTGTCATCCAAACCGGGGGAACATGCATGGGGGTAAGTATTTTCTTCAAATCCTTAGATCAGAGATGTCCAACCTGCGGCCCGCTAGTCATTTTCACTCCCAGTAGTACTTTGATATTTGAATCTTAGCCTAATTAAAATGTATTAGTCAGCTTTTAGGGACGTTGTAATAGTAGGCTATAGTAGGGAAGCAACAGGAACACGCAGGTTATATATTACTATAAGACTCTGCGGCCCATTTAATTAATAGGTTATGCGGCCCATTGAATTTTTTCAAGTGACAATTCCGCCCACTGCAATAAAAGGTTGGACATCCCTGCCTTAGATAGACTTTTAATTTCTATGCAAAAGTCGTTCTTACATTAAAATTTCCAAGTTGTTTCCAAAATTAAAGTATTCAAGGCGTTGTTTACATTGAATATAGACTACAGTGTATTTTGCCTTGTTTTTTTATTCTTTTGATTCCGAAATCGCAAATTTATTCCTTTTCCAGCGATTGCGCAACTCGTTCACTCCGCACATGGGGGTTTCCCCCAGCAACGGAGGGGGTGACATCTCCCACGGCAACGGGGAGCTTTTCCTCAGTGACTACACCAGTCACCGGGAACGAGGTGGAATCGAGATCCTCATCGACGAAGATATTGTCACCAGCGTCTGATGTCATATCTGACGTCACGTGTTATGACGCCGTTGATGACGTCACAATTTTCCGAAACGCACGGTGCCGCAACTAAAGACGTTGAACGCGGCTTATATAGATTCGTATATTCTATGACGTCACTTGGTTTTGTGACGTCGTCGTGTGACGTCGCATTCCACTAATAATAGCCAAAATCGTGAAAAGTTCAAATTGTCGTGTTGCAAGCTCGTTTCCGAGACGGCGTCGTGCTTTTGGCTGCTATCATGGACCGGACGGACCACTTACCACACAAGCAGTAGTATCCCAGCATTGTTCACAAATCTTACAAGCAGGCACCTGGTCGCTCGTGACAAACTTGCCCAGCAGTGCACACACACGTAGTATCTTGCCAAAATCCGCCACGAACGGTTTTTAATCCCTTTTCTGCCAACAAGAGGTACAGGAACTCGCTTCTAACTGTTGATTTTTCTACTTTTCTTTCTGTAAACGCCTGCCCTTAAAGTGAACGTTGCAACGATTGCCATTTTTAAATTTTTTATAACATTTAAAACTAAAAAGTAATGGTGTACATAAAATTTCTCATACAACTTACAACATAGCATTTGTATTTTTAACTTTTCCCAACGTTAACAAGAAAAAATTCTAATTCATATCATCGAAGTACAAAAACTGAACTTTTTAACATGTCCCACAATACATAGCTGTACAAAGAACGATTTCAGGGGTGAACTCTTCGTTATTTCGTTTTATTTTCTTTATCTGGTGCTATTTTACTTTTAACCGTACATGTTTTGCATCTTTTACCTATATGTATAAACGTTACACACAATCTTGCGGTATTAGGTCACGTGGTGGCAAGCTTGTGTTTCAGCATACTTCTTGCATCAAGACAACCAACCCATCATAAGTTCGAAACTTGGCTCGGTAAAAAAAGACAACACTTCAAAAAATTTGTCTTTTTCAGTTTTATGGTAAGAAATGGCAAAAAATACGATTTCAACGATTTTTTATAACTACAGTACAAGTCGTCCTTTTCACAACTTTAAATTACAAATATTAGGATAATTATATATATTTTTATTGAGAATGCCCGTTGTTTTTGGTTGAAACTTTCAACTGCGCTCTCTTGCTTCTGTATGACGTAATCAATTGCGTAACTGCTGCCTGCATTTTACATGTACTGCTTTCCTAACATATCAATAAAAGCCTGTAAAGAAGTGAGTTCTTCCTTTTTCAATCGAGGTATCTACCATAATATTTTAGTGTCGTCCGCCCGGTTAGTCTGGCGATGGGCGCGAGGTGTTCTGACGATTGCCCGTGTGTTAACCTCCTTGGTTTTCCCATTTACGGGCCGCATGAGGGCGATATAGACTTAAAAAACGTCTTTTCTAATTCCGCTAATATTTTACGTTTAACAACTATGTCCGGCAAACTTGATATATGGTAAAATTTTCAATTTTTTCTATGTCATTAAATAATCATTTTTCCTTTTTAGCCATATTGCATATTTTGTTGGATGATTATCTACAACTTTATTATTTGAAATTACAAATGAGCTTGAAAATCTTCCGAGTTTGCCAACTTTGGCCATTTTTTCATTTAATATGAGAATTTAAGTGTTAATAGGGAGAATCGAAAAACAATTCTGTTACAGAATGTATTGCATCGGTGTTTATCCTATGATCGGAAAACGCGAGGTCGTTATAACACGGCAATCGACAGATTGTCTCTGGTACTTATTGACGGGTTACTAAAGTTACGATAGGATAGTCAGGTTTATCCTCGTGAATTGAAAAACCAAGGGGGTTAACACACGGGCAATCGTCAGATCACCTCGCGCCCACTGTCGGGTTACCGGAGCTATTGCGGTTGTGCGTGATACATTTCTTTAATTTGGCAGCACCCAATAATCCGCTCGGTTCAGGCAATGTCCGTTAAGTGTCTTGCCCAAGGACATACCCGACTAGCTGCGACCAGTTTCGAACCTACAACCCTTCCGCTGAAAGGCGTCGCACCAAACCGCTAGACTAAGCGGGAGGACAAAGTAATTGCAGTGTGTTAAATACGACAGATACACCGTTACCGATTCTGTTTAATTCATAAATCCAGTAGGTCCAGACAAGTTCAGAAAAATTTTGGTCCAGGAAACTTTTGAGATGGACTACGAATGAGCTTACCTGCATAACAGAACATTTTCTATTCAACTTTTCTAGATACGGGATCCAAAAGCGTGACCCATAATGTTGCGTGTGTCCAAACCACAGACATTATTCGGGCTCCTAATTTTTTATATGACGTGTTCAAATGTCAACACCTCAAGACCAATTTCCGTCGTCTTATTGTTCTTTTGTGTAATCAAATATGTAATGTTATAATCGGTGTTGACCAAAATTATTGGTATCGATCTTTACTGTTTGCCGATCGTCGCCCTTAGAAGCTGAAGCTGCGTCTATGAACATGTAATCTTCTAACAACAGGTAGCTGTTTTGTTGTGCCTTCATGTTAGTAGTTAAATTACAAGATTTTTCCTGCTTATTAGGTTAGAATGAAAGTTTTTCGAAGGAAAAGGCGCCGGATTTCAGCCACTTCCGCGTCGAGAAGGTCCCGCTACGTAAATAGTGAGAGGTAATCTGTTGAAGTAGTTAATTTGGAGCAAGGAAGACTGACTGGTTTTGATCAATCTTTGTTGCTATTAGTTTGGAATTTGGCCCATATATTATCGACGTATTTGTTCTTGTATGAGCATGCTTTCCGAATAGACGTACTGGATGCTCTGTATTGTAAAATGTTAGTATAAGGCTAAGATGTATAATCGTAGTAAATGAACTTCATTTTAAGACCCTAAACGATCCATGACTACGATGTCTGAATGGATTATAATCATCGATATCTCTTTAAATTTTAGACTTATATTATATGTCCGGTGCCTTGTTTTTGAAAGTATATGTCAGCACTTTACGAGTGCTGGATTCCGAGCCATAACGCGCAGCTTACATGAGTAGTGACCCGCATATTGTCTGACGTCGGTTTTATAAATCCGGACTAGGCAGAAGCGCTGGAGGAGAACACGAAATATTTCAGTGTGGTAAGTGGCCGTGTGAGCTGAATTCTGTTTTGTCCGACGAAAGAACACTACTTGGTCATTCTTCTTTATGCATTTTGAGGAACCTATGGGAAAACATAGATCAGATATTTGGAAAATTTAAGTCTGTTGGTAAAAGCTGTGAAAAATTAATATTTGTTCACTTTATGTCTAGTGTGACTTATTTGATATATTTCCAAAGAGACAAAGAATAAAAAAAATAACGTTTTTTTAAACCTTTTTAAACTTTTTTCCACCCGCAAGTAAAAATGTCCAAACAACATGTATATGCTAACATACTTATCCTACATCATTTCCTGAAGTATATTTCCAACCGTGAATGATTGATAACCTTTAAGGTGCCTTCGTTTGACGTCGCACTACATGTACTCGACGTTTCTCTTCTTGGTTGTAACTTTCCATTGCGTCTTATCGGCGTTCGAACCAGTACAGGTAAAGCGTACAGTGCATAAAGATTAAGTGCGGTCGGACCCACATTCGATCAACACTCTTGGCCTAAACTCTAGAAATCCGACAGATTAGTCTGGTGGTTTGGTGCTTCGCCTTTCAGTCGAAGGGTTGCAGGTCAAAAACTCGGCGGGTAGCTGGTCGGTTGTGTCCCTGGACAAGGCACTTAACGGACATTGCGCAAACTCAGCGGATTGATGGGTTCTACCAAATTGAAGGAACGTGTGAATCATACACAACACACTGCAATAGCTCCGGTAAGCAGACGGTGGGCGAGAGATGTGACGATTGCCCGTTTGGTTTTTCCATTCACGGGATAAACATGAATATCCTATACTATCCCATTCTTATAAATAGATGCAGTCAGTGGGTTTTGATCCAACAACCATAGTTTTGGAGTATTGCTACAGCTCTCCACTATCTAATCTACACTTTATCTAAATGTTAGCTTACTTTGTGCCATTATTATTATAGATGATAGCAAAAGAGTCGAAACATCTGCATCCGTTATCACTGTGGGGTGGATTGAGTTGCTGCATCGTGTACCTAATTGATATTATACTGAGTCTGGCCTACTCGAGGCCTCGACAGTTCTTCGCTTTTATACATTGGCGACTGTAAGTGCTTTGGACAGAACGATACTGGTTTTACTTTAACACATTCTTTTGGGGATATTATAATGAAAAACTACAGTCAAGAAACTCTTAGTGGGTGACTTTAAATAACAGACTCTTTAAGTTCACTGATAAAGACAAAATATTATAACATACTTTACGTATTTGGGGTCTGGATTTCTGACTGGCCCTGAAGCACGTGACTGATTTGTATAATAAGTACTTTGGCATTGGTTTCAAAAAAACGTTATTTTTATTTCTCCCACTCGTCCGCTGGGTCGTGGGTTTAAGTATAGGTTTTACACTTCACGTTTATTGTTGCCTCGATTGATTATCACAAATACACCGTATTGACAACTGTAAAAGGTTATTTAGATCTGTTACACCTTGAATAGAAAAGGCGTCCAAATGCCAACCGCGTTGATCTAGTATTCTAGTGGACAAGATTGGTGGTCAAGACTAGAATAGTTATCCCGCTCACGGTATATTCCAGGTACGTTTTATGCGTGTGTCTCCTCACATCGGACAACATATTGTTTTTCTCGTTGGGAAGGATGGTATTCCGATCGCTAAGGCCATCTCTTCTCATATTTCGCATCCATCCGTTGAGAAGGTAAAAGAATTGTTTAAATCAAGCAGGTATAGCCTTTCACAATAGTTTTTTAAAATTAATCTTATAAACACATTTTATAGCACAATGTAAGATCATGTACGATTTCGCCGATTTAAGAAAAGTTTTAATCAAAAAGCATTCAATTCAATGCATTTTTGTTTAGTTAGTGGTAATTACCTAATCACGTCCCTAACATATGGTTATCATTTTACAGCACCGGACTTGTAATGTTGGGTGTCACTCCGAAATTTCTTCAGTTTCTTCTCATCATGGGAGCTTACGTTGCTTTGTTCTCTGTAATAGGGGTTCATCTTTTCATGGACACTTACGTTGATAATGGTATGTTATGGTGGTGTAGATTAACTTGTACAATGTTATTTTGGTGTAGTTTTTTTCGAAGTTGTTTTGGTTGAAATCCTGGTGAACGACGAGTGAGCTCGTCGAAATAAAAGTTTTAAATCGAAACCAGCCGTTTGACAGTCGGTTGTGTTTTTGGTCAGGGCACTTATTAGATCTTGGCCGACTAGTTTAATAGGCTTAACAAAAAATTAAGTAACATATATATTAGTGCGAACACAAAACTAAAGGTTCTGCAGACGACCCACGCTGCGTAATTTTACGATTGCTCTTGTCATTATCACCCCTGCGTTTTCCAACCGTAGCGGAAAGAAATGAGTATGACCAGATCGTAGTGTATTCAATACCCGGCAACCGTCCACTGCCAAATAAACTTACCCACGATACAGACGTTGTGCAGTCACAGCACGATGGGATATACGAAGGGGCATTCGATAACCTTGCCATTGCCATCGTACAAGTATTTGTTTTGATGACTGGTAAGTTCGCCTTTTAGTTTCAAAAATAATATATTACGTGTAGACTTGATAAAAATTCGTTTTATCCTTTTGTTTACAGGTGGTAGCTATCCACGTTTTATGATCCCGGCTTACGACAAGCACAAGCCGGTGGCGCTGTTCTATTTTATTATCATAATTGTCACCGGGGAGGTAAGGGTAACAAAATAATTTGTTTTACTGGCTTTATGTTCCTACAGTATTGTGCTTTTAATTCACTTTCGTCTTATTACTGTGATTAAAAAAAGACACAGATAACGTTGCACAGAAGTTAAAGGTTCAACTTAAAATAAACACTGCGCGGTTGTCTCGAAAAAAAGTTCAAGAAAAATACTCGTTTTTTTTGTACCATTTTAACCGATGTGGTTTTATGTGCGAATTAAGTAGTCACACAAATTAAAAATGTCGTTAAGGACGTTGGCTTGTAAAATTGCGGGTGACACGTGAGTACTAAATAGTAACCGAAAATATAATAACATCTGAACCAGTTTCGAACCTGCAACTTTTCGGCATAAAGGCGACGCACCAACTCAGCACCAAGCTAATCAGTAGGACTAAAAAAGGATAATGAACTGCCTTCGTTTCTTTAGTTGCCAAGTCAGTTTCAACTGCACGCTGAAAAAATAACTAGCGAAGGCAAATGTTTTTAAACTTATAGTAGTCCTTTATTACCGAGCCATGTTTCAAACCCTTGATGGGCTCGTCACTTGGTCCGTTTCAAATCGCGTGCTGTATATGAATCGGTCGCCCTAGCCATTCGGCTGTTCCAGATTATCCTTTATGCAATCTTGGTGGCTCAAATATACGATTTCTATGAGAAAGCGAACAAGAACCATGTTAAGGAGGAACGTCACCACGAACGACAGTGCTTGATTAAAGCGTTCGAAATTCTTGACCACAACAACGAAGGCTCAATCAACTTTTCTCAGTGGAAAGGGTAATGATTTAAGCGTCGATTTATACCCTGGAAAAATAGGTTAATATTATATTTAAAGGTTAGATCAATGCAGCATCTTCTGGTCAGAAAAAAATAGTTTAAATTCTTTCAAAACGCCCTTTACAATCTTATATTTGCCTTTTGTTAAGGATAATGAACTGCCTTCGGCCCAAAGCGACAACCTCCGAAGTCAACAAAAGGTTTAGAAAACTAAAAGAACTCTCGAAGAATGATGTCTCCAGCGACGAGTCCGGTGACTTAAGCGAGGACGACTATTGGTCGATAAATGTTGTCGAGTTTTTCTACCTACCTAATGTAATGCAGGTATGTAAACTGGCACCGGTAACTCAGTAATTAAGATAATTGTTCATGTCTTGGTCATTGACAAGTTAATTCGACGTTAAAACACTGATTCGCTAAATAATCATAATTCCAAAGAACCTTTTTCAAGACTAATATTACTCTATAGAGGATACTTTACTTCATCCCCGATACTGGAAGGGGTATAATATAGGGCTATAATCTCCGCATTCTTACAGTCGGGCCCTAAAGATATTGTGGTAAATATTTCGGCGTTATTTCCGTAATATAAACGACTGATATGAATCTATTATCAAAATAGAAAATTAAAATCTCTTTTCCTAAGAAAAACAAACGTGATTTATAATAACCAACATGATGTTAAAATCAAGGGATAAAACTGTTCGAGTTATTGCCACCTACCAACTATATTATGAATGTCATTGTTCAGTCAGTTACACATAGGGTAATGCCGATGTGTCGTGAAAAAATAACATTTTATTACCACAACGATAACTTTCTATAGTTTACCGTCGAAAAAACAAAGCCCCGACGAAGCTTTGCAGAAAATAGCGACAGTAACGACGATAAATTCCAAATATTCAAGAGAATTAATAAGGTAATTTTCCTGCAATAAGACGTCCATAAATAACTGTGACATTCAAATTTTTCGATATGGGATGTTAAGATCGACATATGATCGGATAAAATATCGACATTTAATACACGTCATTCCAGAAAGTAACGTCATTATGCTGGATGTGGTGTAAAAGCAGATGGGCTTCTCTATTCTCGATTACAGTCAACACACTGTACGTGCTGCCATTCGCCATATATTGGTACGGGATGCAATCTATCACGCTCAAGATTGCTGGAATTGCAGAGATTGTTTTTCTTGTACTCATCACGTTGGAAACACTAGTTCAGGTGACCAATTTCAGTATCTATAAAAGCTTATACTATTTGTCTAGTCTAGTGTTTGGGTTGGTGACGTTAGCTATATCCAGTTAAGGTAATCTACGCAAAGTGAATCGTTAAGACCAGTTACTTATAGCGTTGAGTCTATGGAAGAACTATACACAACGATATGTCGAAAACACAGACAAAAATCATTTTTCCAGTTCGTTGCACTTGGCGCACCCTACATGTTACAAGAAATGCTGCTTCACGTTACCATGGTGGTTATTACACTGTCCACAACCATATACGTCCACACAACTCCATATAAGGTGGACGGGTGGTCTGAAGTGGCAGGTCACCTGGCGATGATAGTGCGACTGGCATGTTTCAAAAAGTAAGGCGTTATAAAAACTTTTTGTAGCTGAACATATTCGTTTCTAGTTAATAAAATCGAAAAATCGGGTAATATTCTTGTTCGTTTGACACTTTTAGTTTAACTTCGCCCTTTCGATCGAGTAATGTTTGACTTGACCGAAATTCCCTTTTTTGATTAAGTTTTTATTAATTGGTATACTTTTCATTAAGTTGTCTACTAATTTATTTTCCTTTGGCAATATTTAGTTTTATTGCATTTTAGAAAATCATCTTCCATGTTTCACTGGTTGAGGCGAATTGCGCCACCGTTGATAACCCTCCTTTGCGTGATCTGCATTTCATTCTATACTTACGGAGTAATTGGTATGGAATGTTTTGGGTGTAAGTATTGCTGTGCCGATTGTGTGGTAAACGTAACTCGTTTTTTTGACTTTTGATTAAAAAGATTTAAGCTTTACATTACAATTTATCCATGACAGTATGCCATGTCTTCAACTATCTGACCAGCGATAATGTAGCGGTTATAAAATGTAGAGCTTAAATCTTTTTTATTCAGAAGTCAAAAAATAGGAAATCACGTTTACCAAAGGATAAAATGTAGCGGTTTAATTCAATAAATTGTAACTTCTGCTTACTTTCTTGCAGCGTTAGATTCCGATAATGTTCTTTCGAGTGGAGTCTCATTATGTCGTCACGGATTTGAGGACCTTGGTTGTAGCTTACTGACGTTGTTTCAAATCAGTCTTGGATCAAGTTGGCATAAGGTAGCTGAGTCGTTTCCAATCCATCTAAAACTTTAACAGGCAGATATAAGTGTCAAAAGAACAAATGTATAGTAATATATTGGTTCCATTTAAAGGCATTTCATATACAAGAATTTATTATGTTTAAAATGACAAATATGTCAATTCAAATAAGCACTTTTCCAGTTTAAAAGTTGGCCCTAATGTCCCTTACAGATGATGCATTACATCATGGACGAAGTTAGCGTGTACTCTTGCATCTACTTTATATTCTTCTACACCCTGATGCAAATGCTGGTGCTGAACGTTATATCAGCTGTGGTTGTGGAACTCTCAAACGCTGTTTACAACGACGAATCAGAAGCGAAACAGAGAGATAAGGAGGTAAGGCACAACCCAACAATAACAGAAAATGACAATTTTAAACTTACTTTAGAGTATTCGTTACTATACCAATTTTTACCTTTAAGTAAAGGGTCTGGTTAAATCATATACATTTTTGAACGAATTAATATCATATTATTTCTTTTCTCAAATTCTTTTCTTTTGTTGCTGCTGGTGTTTAGTTTATTTATTTTTTGCCCTAGTGTTTAAAAATGGCAAGCGAATAAAATAATGACACGGTAACAGGAAAAGACGGCAAAACGAACAGTCGTTAAAACACGTCATTGAAAAAGGGATATAATTTAATAAATATAGCGGACGCGGCCGCCAAACCTGGGCGAAAGAACAATAATGTGCAAACACAATTTAATTAAAACCAAACGGTATAAAGCCCTGAAGAAGAGTGTGCGGTCAAGCGCGACCAGTACTAGTGATTGCGGCTCGACTATACCAAGCAACATGGTGACGAATGGACGTATATGGAGGAATACTTTTATCTTAAAAGATTCAATTCACCGCTGCGATTTTTACATTAAAATTGATGTTTCTATAGTGTGGAAGGTTTTCCAGAGAAGACTCGACCAGTGCAAACAGGCGTGGACGTAGAAACACGCAAAACTCGGACGATTCACTCTTCTTTAAAAAGAAATGGTCAACGGCCAGTACCTCGTCCGTAGTTGCCGGTAGGCTGATGCTGATATGGATACTATTTCTTTTATTCTTACGGTAGGAGAAACATACAATCGTTACAACACGGGCCCAAAAGAATCCCCGTGTCTACTTATTCCAGTTAGCGAGGCTTGTTTATATAGAGCAGCGTGGTCCAACTAATTTTGACTTACGGGCCGTTTCACAAAAAACAAAAGTTTGATTTATATCAGTCTTGGAACTATCAAAAGATGTTATGTTTTAAATAAAATGACTTACTGTAACAAAACTATAAATTAAATGAATATTGTGAAAACTCTCGGGCCACAAAAAAAATCAGATCCGAGGGCCGCATGCAGCCGAAGGTCTGTAGTTGGACCACGCTGCTATAGAACATTACAAGTTAAACAACTAATTTTAAAATATTTTGTTGGATCATCGTTAAGTGCTTTAACCCCAGACACAACGACGCAGGAAGAGTGGCTATGGCCGGGTTTAGTAATGTTGAAATTTCTATGTAGTTTAACTCTAAATATTTCTGTTCCAAGCGGTATCCATGGCTACAGGCTTGGTTGGTCTCGACCCAGCGCTGCTCTCTCCACACTCTAGAGAACAATGCACCACCCCAATAAACACGAGCGGAATCACGACTTCAAATAAACCTGAACAACAGAGCAGGAAAATATCGAAAGGTAATTAAGAATTCCTTGTATGTATTCCTCATAAAAAAAACGTGTCAAAAAACTTCTTGTACAGAATTAATAGTTTAGTTTAAACAAAGACGTCGGTCAAATGTATGTTTGAACTATGCTTGTCATTGAACCGTGTTGGAAACTATAAATCAAACCTATAACAGCTTTGCTATACAGTCCTAACAGGTTAATTTGGGAGCTATGGGTGATCTTACAATACCCGTCGCAGTCATCACGTTATAGCGCATTTAAAGGCTTATTGATCGAAATGATTAGATTCCTGAATGAAATGCCAAGTACGCGACGTATCTACCATTGTATTTTATCCTATTTCCCCCCAGAATCCGCTGTATGTCGTCCAAAACGACTTCCATCAATTATCGAAGAAGATCTTATAGTTGAAGACGTCGATGAAGGTTGCGTTTTGCATTGCTTTATTTTGGTTGATTCACAGTCGTATAAGTGCTATGTTATCTACGTTAACAGTTTATATCGAGGAGATTCTTAATATAATTACAAATGTTTGTTATTTATAGTAATGAAATAAATCTATGGTAATTTTTAATATTAAATTACTATTTTAGAACTTTCCGTTATAAGAAATTGGAAAGGGGCTATTTAATTACATAAGTGTAGGTGTACTGCTGTATATCGGTAATAAGTATATATATAATATTATGAGACCAAGAAACCAAAAAATCTGGCCTCGTATAAGAACCATGATATGTGTATTTGAGACTAAGTTAAAGAAAATAGAAATGTCAATTATACCATAAAATTTAATTATATGACAGTAACACTAACTGGTCGTAAAGAGCTGGGCAAATGGACTCGAGAAATATTATCGGATATGACGTTTCTGAACGCTGACGACCTTAAGCGGCTTCAACAAGAAATGGGGAGATCGGCCGAAGGTTTGAGTATGAAGGTAATATGCGCTTAAATGTGTAGTTCTGTAAAATTGTTCAGTTCTGTAAAAAAATTGTCAAAGAAGAATATGGGACTAAAAAATAACATGGAAAGTTTATTTAAATTCAAGTTGGTTATAGCCGTCTTTATTATGTCACTTAGCTTAAGTGACAATCTTACGAATATCTAAAACGCCCTTCGTTTCTCACACGGTGGCATATTACCCTATATACCACCAAGACAACGGTAAAAACTGTACGGACAGGGCATTTTGTGGTCATAACTTCTGACCATTATTTGCCGCAGTTTTAATAATTCATTGTTCTACTTCTTGGTTTTTATTTAATTAGATCGGTACCTAATAACGAAAGCACATTATTTGAATATTTCTATAAAAATACGCTATTATTTAACAATCATTTATTCTTTTATCTGCCATTACACAAATATACAGCCCCCTTTAAAAACTTACATAAATACAAAACTCTTTAATATATCTTCTCGTTAAAATAAGATTTTAACCAAACCGAAGTCTTTTCGAAAATAAAATTTAAAATAAAGCTACATTTTGTATAAGAATCCTTGATTGTTTTCAGAATCGTAAACGAATTTCGTCAAACAACAGCGATAGCAACAAGGAGTCGAGGGAAAATACATGAATCCCTGTCATTTCAAGCATATTGTCTCCGCTGCCATATTTCATTTACCTTTTGCATTAACACTAAACTCGATACTGCCTAATATTATATTTAATACAAGCGTACAGCATACAGTGGCTAGATGAATTAATTAGACTCGAATAGGCTATAGGTCTGTATCCCATGTGCTAACAGTCGGTTTGTCTGTTATATTACAGCGTGTGACATGCAATCCGAGACTTTACCTTGAATTGTGTTTACCGATTCAGATTGTACAAGTTGACAATGTCCATTTAGATTTAGAGCAATACTGCTATGAACACTGGTAAGGTATCGGAACGATTGTATGACCAAATGGTTAGCGTGATCGATTCATATAATTATGAGGAAAAATTCATATAATTATGAGGCAAAATTAGCCCTGTAAAAATCGTTAGTTCGACTACTAGTTTGTCGAGAGTTCCAGTTTTGAGAAGCATTTTACCCTGTGCGGTAGCCTGTGATGCATGCTTTCCATTTTCATGGTAATGCTTTCGGTTAGGCGTGTGTTTTAATCATGACTATGGTGTAACTTTTCAAAATCCTCTAACAATTGGATTACCGGGAACATTGATCGCCTATATAAAGTGTCGGTTTTATCAATGGTAACGTTTTCAGTGCGTGCATGTACGTCCATTCAGACAATTTTAAAAGGCAGGAAAACTTCCATTGAAATTAACTTATCCGGTGCAATTGATGATGTAAGTATGAGATATAAAAACGCCAATGATCAGTTTAACAGTTCGACAGTGTGTGGTTAGGATAGTTTTACCGTGAACTGGATAAGAAAAAGCGAGATTACCCCCAATTTCTCGTTGTCGAGTCTATTGCAATGTGTAATACATGATTTATAATATTTTTAGTTTAACACAATTGTATATCGGGTTCAGGTGACAGTTTATAAGTGTGGGTTATAATGAGCTGACGTCACGAGGTAAATGTGAGTTTATTAACGGGACTAAGGGAAAATTAACACATGATCGTCTTCTTTCCTGCTGCAGGGTCTTATGTGCGTCAGTGACGTTTACAATTGTGCATAGAATAAAAAACTGCAGCGTAGGTAGGAATGGATGAATCACGGGAGCGCGCTTTCTTGTTTTTCGGTTGATGGGTGTATTTTATTTTTTTTCACATTTTTTTGTATTTCGTTCATTCAAACTAAATTTTTCGTGTTTCTTGTTTTTGTGATTTTTTCATGACTTTTTATAAGTAGAAGCTTATTCTGGTAGTTTTGAAGACATAGTTGACAGAAAACCCAACTATCTGTGACAATGCCACAATTCACCGTAAACATAAGACTTTTTACAAAATGCTGGTTGATTCTACAATGTGCTCAGATTTCAGGTAAGCAAGCATGTTATGAAATGGATTTAGTATTCACATATTAGGAGGATTGATGTTCAGACAAGATAATTATTGTTATCCCTAGGGTGTGGCACCGCATAGAACCTAATCTTCACGATCCGGTTATCCACAGAGCTATTCCAGTGTGCTGAATACGATCGAGCGAGTACCTGTTATAATTATTCAGACCCTCGTTTTGGCGTTTCCCTTTTAAATCATAATGAAATCTGGCAGTCATCTAAATATGTGTTTGTTGCTGGAAACGCAGTGTTTCCCCTCCATGTATGTCAGTTATGGGAAATGTATTGTTTTGGCACGTCTATTATAACTAAGGCATTGTCTTTTTTTGTGGAGATGCGGAAGAACCATTGTATATTGTCGTTTAATGCGTGAAATTAGAAACCACTGTTCATACCTGAACCCGCGTCCCTTTCTGTTTTCGTGTAGCATTGTGTGTGACGTTACACTAACATTCAAAAAACATTTTACACTAACATGTGACGTTGCAAAACACTAAATCTTGGATAAGTAATTGGACAAGTGAATAAAATCGCTTTAAAGGCACCGACTATCATATTCTACATATTCATTACAGTTTCGCTGATATGCTATCAATGTTATCGGACTCCAGACAACGTTTTATGCAACGAGAATGAACCGATGAAATGCGGTCCAATTCAGGTATCGAACTCTTGGTTAATGGCCGAATTGGATGCTCATGTATATCCCTTGAACGAGAATCCGCGGTTTTACATATAGGCAATCGTTAGTTGACCTTTGCCCGTCGTCAGGTTACCTAAGCCATTGCAGTGTGGTAGAAACAATTAATCCACTGGGTTCTGGCCATGTCCGAACACCTTTTTGCTCAAGATAACCGACTAATTAGTGACTAGTTAACTATCTACAACCATTCGGCTAAAGCAGACTACTCACTAACCCACCAAGTTATTTGATCGAACTAAGTACGCGCCTTCTATTAATTTATTTGTGCAATAGGTTGAGTTTTTCCACACTGTATGCAACCTGGAATGTTTTTTTTGTTGATACAAAAATCAACCCTGCTTTATTTTGTTTAAAATCGGGATTTTTTTCTTTTACAAAGCCATCGATTGTTTCAAAATATACCCAACCCTTGCGCAGCAAAAGTGCGGAATAGACGACAGCACGCCCAACACGGTGCAAAAAGGTTGTATCGAGAATTGTCCGCTACCTAGCAGAGGGGATAATGCTGTTAAAACTTGCTCTTCATGCTCTGGAGATTTTTGCAACTTAGGTCCACGTGTTTCACCGCCAGGTAGGCGAGGATGCGTCTAAATACTACATGACCGCTTGGAGCGCTTGGATCACTTAGATTGCTATGGAAAGTAATTCTAACCCTGTCCCAAACACTAATCTCAACACCAGAACTAACTTTAACCCTAACCCTAACATTAATATCATGGCTTTTGTAACTACGAAGTATAATAAGCGATCCAAGCGATCCAAGCGATCCAAGCGATCCAAGCGATTTAAGCGCTACATGCGCTCCAAGCGGTCCAAGCGGTCCTGTAGTATTTAGTGGCACCGGGTAGGCAATATAAAATCTGTATGTCGTCCATTTTCAATGCATTTACTGCTTGCTTTACTGTATATGTTGCAAAACAAGGTTATGCACCACAATTAAAATCGAATACCAGTTTATTTCGGCTGATACAAACCTTACTTCTCCCTGTGTTCATTTAACTTTAACTAATTTCGGGGAATCCCCTCGTGGATTTTCCCCTACTATATAACTATGGGCCCGGACGCTTGTGTGATGATCTATAATTTACGCATTTTCTAAGTAAACCGACAATAACAAATTTTATTTAAATTAACAGTTTGGTTGCCAGATATATCAAATATTCATGTTAAAATCGCAGTTCTAAAAGAACAATCGCGGGAGTTTTCCTTTGGTTCACTCAAACTGTCGATTTTCAACAAACCGTCAACTTTCTGGGAGGCAAGATCTCACTGTGCAAAGTTGGGCCAAAGGTTGGCGACCATACTGGATCACGATTTAGAGGAGCTTATTGAAGATGAAATAGAAAAATTGGAGAAAAACAATCCAACAGGTTTGTGTGAAATATTTATTTGCGTTTCTTAACCTTTGATTTTAAAATGAACCATAAATCAGTAAGAACTAAACCCAAGAAGATCAGAGCAGTTTATATAATAGGGATGCTGATTGGGTCATTTTACAATTTTAAGCTAAAGGTTTTGTGTTGGTACATCAAATGTTAACAATTTTCCACACATGAATATCCTGTAAGTGTTATCTGATGAAGATCATGTTTAATCCACCAAACTTCTATCTGCCAGTTACAAAAATCAGCTATGTATTTGTGACAACTAAACTTCTGTGATAATTATAAATAATTTAGCTTTTTGAAACAAGATTACCATTTATATTATGTTCGTCCGGCCAGTTAGTCTGGCGGTTAAATGCGTGGCCTTTTAATTGAAAGGTTGCAGGTGCGAAACTGGTCGCTAGCTAGTCGGGTGTGTCCATTGGAAAATCACTTTACGGACATTGCTAGAACCCAGCGGATTAATGGGCTATACCAAATTAAAGGAACGTGTCTATCATATACAACATGCTGAAATAGCTCCGGTAACCCGACGATGGGCGCGAGGTGATCTGACGATTTCCCATCTGTTAACCCCCTTGGTTTTCCCATTCAAGGGGATAAATATGAATATCCTATCCTGTCCTATGCCTGGGCTAAGTGGTTGGATTGCCAAACCCTATATATCCACAAGTTCATTTCAATATAGTGTTAAAGTTCATTTCAATATACAACAAACGTTAAATTAAATATTAATATTATCCAGATCATGGTTACTGGTTTGGAGCGCGATGGATTAAGGAAGAAAACCACTGGATCTGGACTGATACTGGAAACAAGTTGGAAACAAAGATGTTCAGACCAACTTGTCCTTCATACCAAGTGAGAATCTAAAATATTTAACACATCAAGATTAAGCAACAGCAACCATCCGGCACTAGTATATAACTATAATAGTAAAAGTTTCGTTGCATAGTTTTTCATTTTTTCTCCTCCTATGCTGTACGAACTTTACTAAGTGATTTGGCAATAAAATTCAGTAGCCATGCTTAGCAAGTCTATTTTAATAAAAGTGGGTTATTCTTTATCATCAGTTAAGTGGGCTATTTTGATGTACAACCAATAAAATAACAATCTCAAAACTAAAATACCTTGATGCATTAACTTGGACTCCAAGGGCACAGCATTCTAATAGTATAATGAAAAAGAAAAATGGATGATTTGATTGAGTTAATCACATCTTGTACTCTAATAGTTATAACTAGTACACTGTACAAATTGTTCGGCAATAACTATTGATAGCAGGAGTAGTTAATAGTTTACTAGTTACTTGACCAACCAGATCAATTTACTTTCTGTAAACCAATATCACCCAATAAAATTGTTTTTAACAGAATTGGGCATCTGGGGAACCGAAATACTTGACAAATCGAAATTATTGCGCTTTTATTAAAGCGGATGGGAGCTGGTTTAGTGGAAGTTGTGGGGAAATTTCTGCTGGGTTTATTTGCCAGTCAGCAGGTTTGTACATTATTTTTTTTATTTTTAGGCTTATGCATGCGATGGAAAAAAATCATCCAATTTTAGTGCAAGTTTCTTGAACTCAATGACTATTTACAATAAAATAGCTTTAATTGTTGTCACAAGGTCATCCTATTGCAGTTAAAACTACCCTTGACTTTTTCAAGGGGCCTAAACATGATGACCAAGCCTATAACAAAGAATTTTTTTAGGAAACAGTGAAAATAGTTTTACTCAAACTGTTAGTTACGGGGGTCAACTTTACACATTCCACACAACTGAAACGAATCAATCACAAGCGAGAAAAATATGTTCTGAAACGGGTGGAAAGCTGGCTAGGTTTGACGATGACATTTCCCAGAATCATGTAACTTCGAAACTGAATTATTGCCTAAATTCTGAGCAGTACTGGGTGTAAGTCTTTTTTGTCCTATATTTATTGTTAATTTATCTACAATATCAATGATAGATTTGTATTTTATATCCTGGTGGGCGTGGCAAGTATTTTTGTTAGATGGATAGATGGATATTCATATTTATCCGCGTGAATGAGAAAACCAAGGGGGTTAACACATGGGCAATCGTCAGATCACCTCGCGCCCATCGTCGGGTTATTGGAGCTATTGCTGAGTTCAGGCAATGTCCGTAAAGTGCCTAGCCTAAGGACCCAACCGACTAGCTAGCGACCTGTTTCGCACCTGCAAACTTGTGATTAAAGGCGTCACACTAAACCACCAGACCAACCGGCCGGACCACATAATGTTAGTACAATAAACATGGATGTGTTTTCAAAGCTGATAGGATTAAGTTAAACAAAAATAATTAAGTTGTTTCTACAATTACCTTCTTGTTCTTATGAAAGGTGGTGCCTGGCTGTAAGCTGGTGTCAACACATTGAAAATTAATTTAATTTAAATCTCTTTTTAGTGAACAGCAATGTGAAAATAACCCGCCAGTCGACCACAGAAACACGTTTGGTGTGTATTCATGCTCTACAAAGCAACCTTTTCTTTGTCAAAGGAAATTTAATGCAAAAGGTAAGCAGAATCTTATTTTTATAGACAAAAAATAGGAGAAATGGCCCAAAGGCACAATATGCTAAATATATTCTTGTTTCAATTCCAACTGTTTGCCTTTTTATCTTAGTCAGTTGTGTGCTTGGTCATACCTCCCCCTGATGGACATTCCCTGAACTCATAGGTTTATTAGGTTGAACAAACTATAAAAATGTCGGAGTTAATGCACTGCAATAGCTCTGGTAACACAAGCTGAGATAATTTTAATGACTTGTATTTTCATATGCCTGGGGATGAAAATTAGTACATTACTGGTCGTGCTTTACCACCACTCTTCTTCAAGGCTCTATATAGTTTGGTCTTGAATATTTTTTTGTTGCACATTATTGGTTTTTTCACTTAGGTTTGGCAACCACATCCACTACATTTCCTTAATTATATTCGTTTTTTAAATGACATGTTTTTTTGACTATTTGTTTTTTTCTGTCCCTGTGCCATGATTTGATTCATTTTCTATTTTTTAATACTGGGACAAAAAAGGAATAAATTAAACTAAAAACTAAACTATCCTATTTTTCCTAATTATAACAATTAAAAAACTGCAGCTTTTTAAACGGAAATGACTACATTACCATTTACTGGTATAAAACAACAATTTTCTATCCCATATCAGTGTAATTAAACTAAAGCTTTATATTTTAGTTAATGGTAAATAAGCACCTTTGCCACAGACACGTGTCACCCAATGTCGACGAATGCAGAATTAACAACAGCCACACATAAAGATTTGAAACCAACTGAACCTTGGCCGGAAAAGAATGTAACAGAATACAGTTTTAAATGCAAGTACATGCAAACAATGTACCGCGGCAAATTGTACAGGTTTCCAGAAGTCAAGCAAGGCCGATTTTCATCTTCACTTGAAAAATGCGCTTCACGTAATTAATTTTAAAATGATATTAGGATAGGATAAGATATTCATGTTTATTCCTGTGAATGGAAAAACCAAGGGTGTTAACACACGAGCAATTGTCAGACCACCTTTCGCCCATCGTCGGGTTACTGTAGCTATTTTAGTGAGTTGTATATGATATAGACGTTCCTGCAATTTGGTAGAACCCATTAATCTGCTGGGTTCAGGCAATGACCGTAAAGTGCCTTGCCCAAGGACACAACAGACTAGCTAGCGACCAGTTTCGCACCTGCAACCTTTCGATTTAAAGGCGACGCATTTAACACCTTGATTAATCGGCCGGACTTTTGTCACATTTTGACTTCAAAATTTTAAATGTTAAAGGTGTGGCCTTTGATGGTTTAACAACTGTTGTTTGGCTAACTTTTTTGTATTAATTAAAGATATCTTTCAATTCTGTTATTGTAAAATAACAAAATATTAAATCTTATATAATTTAACCTCCTATTATCCTTTGGTGCATGGTTTAAAAAGGGAAATGGAATTCTTCTTTTTTACTTTATAACAAGGTTCCTGTTAACAGAACGGCCACTGGCAAGTATTTTTTGTCCCACATCTTCCATTCAAGCACCAAGATTTGAAAAAACCTCATTTGTTATGACTCCATGTTATACAACGCTAGATTGCGTGCAAGAAAATGTAAGTTTTTGATCAAAATTACCAAATTGTTTTTTGCTTTTTGTGCCAATTTTTGTTTTTTATTAATTTAATATTTTTCCTAAAAGATTTAAAATTAAGATTTAAAATAAAAATTACTGAAAACTTTGGTTTTATTTTTTCGTAACTTTTTGTAATGAATTTTCCTTATAATCATGGTGGCGTATTCTTCACAAACGTGCAACGCATCACGTAAGGTATTTTCTATTTTAATCCCACATCCTGTTGAACCAGCTGCATCCTAGGTCAACGAATTCAGCCGAGGAATCCCAACAGAAGACGAAGTAAAAACCCTTTCAGGCAACTTGAGGGTTCTGACGTCGCAACCAAGTAATATGACGCATGAAAATGTGACGCAGGCTACTGATATTCTTAAATCCATTGATGCAATGACACAGAAAGAAAGGTCAAGTACATTGGTAAGAAAATGAAAAATTATGTCAAGAGCTTTATCTCTGTTTTAGTATTAAGGTATTTTTATTCACAAACTTTATCATTTCAATGTTCTTTTTTTTCAAAAAGTATAATATATGGTAGGTTCCCTGGAAAAGTTTCTTAACAATTTCTTTTATGAAGGAGGTTCAAATACAACATTTCAAATAGAGGTGCCTGTAACTAATGCACACACTGTCAAAGAACCTGACTTTTCCTTTTCATGAGAATAAAACATGAAAATGAATATCCTACCCTCATTAAAAGGTCTCATAATAACATCTTTTTTCAGGTCACCCCAATTGTGCTTATTGACCTGCTAACCACAATAGACAATCTCCACAATAAAGTTGCTGAATTATCAAAGGTTGAAGAGAAAATTGAACTTGCAAATATGGTAGAAAACTTCGCGTCTAAAGTTGTATTGGATTCAAACCAGGATGAGTTTAAACTGGAGGGAAATAATATAGATGTTAAGGTAGGTTGTTATGAAAATTTTTGATGTTTGGATTTACTCAAGTGGATTTTGGTCGATTTCATAAAATTGAAAGCATTTTCTCTCGAATACAACACACTGTAATACAAACTGTTAATACAACACACTGTAAAAAAGTCCAACAGATAAGTCTGGTGGTTTAGTGTGTCACCTTTGAGCGGAAAATATAAAGATTTAAAACTGGCCATTAGCTAGTTGTTGTGTCTTTGGGCAAGGCACTTAACGGACATTGCCTTAACCCAGTGGATTAATCTACTAAATTGAAGGAATGTGTGAATCATACACAACACACTGCAAAAGTTCAAGTAACCGGACAGTGCGCACAAGGTGATTTTACGATTGCCTGTGTGTTAACTCCCTTGGACTTCCCACTCACAGGGATAAACCTTAGAATCCCATCCTATTTTTAAAAAAAACTGGGAATACAACAACACACTGTAAAACTAACTGGGAATACAACACACCTTAAAACAAACTGCGAATTCAACACACTGTGGCTTTAGCAAGTAATTGGATGGCATGATGAGTTGTGACAGTAACAGTGTTGTATACTCCGAATCACAGATTAACTTTATAAGTTATCTCACAATAGATGTGTATGGATTTAAAGTGGATTTTCCCATCTGACAGGATATACATGACACACCCATTCATCTATTCTTTAGGTAGAAGCTTGTGTCCTGGGAAACAATACACTATGTTTAAAACAAATGGAGTTTAACGGGTTAATTAAAAGTTAAACTATTGTCACTATTACAACACACTGTGGTAGTTACTCACTGTTGGCATGTGTTATTCTGATATAAGCCATGTAATAATATATTTTGCATTTTTTTCACTAATAGAGAAAAACACAAGTATCCCTTTTAAGAACTTTTGCTTTGTTAATTTTAGGCGGTCGATTACAACATAAAAGAAACCAGCAATTTTTCATCTGCCCGTGCAACTTATACCTTTAAAAAAGGCCCAGACGGTCTCCATTCTTCTCATTTGACAATCCAACCAAGTGAAACAGTTCAAAATTCAAAAAAACTACGCGCCATTTTTGTTGGGTTTTCCAACAACAATTTATTCCCTGCCCAAACTGGCACAACAAGTCAGGTAAGTTTTTTTTAATTTTTTTGGTGTAGTTGCTTTTTTATAACGTTTAAGAGCAAATGTAGTAAGAAACATAAAGACACTATAGTGCTTTTATTTTTTTTAATTATTGTATTGACTTGCTATTTGCTTGGTTAATGTTAATATTTTATTCGAATGCGTTTTTTCAGGTCATAAGTGCTACATTAATAGATGAAGCAGACAGGAAAGTAAGTGTCCCTGTGGCTTTTGCTTTCCAAAGAAGTGAACAAGTTAAATATAATGTGAGTATGATGTGCTTTTTCTGATGGGCTTTTATAAATAATAGATTACATATTATTGTATTGGGTTAAAGAGTGGGGCAAGCAGTCAAAAAATGGGGTATTAATTCAATCTATAATATATATCTATTGTAAAAATAAATGTTTAGCTGTTTAACTTATATATGGTGGCCTTTTAACTGTCAGTCTATTTGGCACATAAAAAAACATATATCTTTGGTCTGTTGAGTATATAAAAACTCCAAGTTAAATGGATCCGCTTGAATCAATTATTTGAAGTCAGCATATGTGCATTGCAAAGGGTACCTATTACATTTGCTTTATACTTCCACACATGGACAAATGATTAGCCTATTAGTTGTTTCTGTTGGTTTAGCGCATTTTATCAGCTTAAAGATATTGAAATCGAAACAATCCACTATAGCTAGTTGGTTGTGAAGGCATGTACAAAATACATTATTGGGTTAAATTAAACAGTAGCAAAGACACCAATTATGTTTAGCACTCTTCATAAACCAGAATTTATGCACAAGGTAATCTGGCGATTGAATGCTCCTGCATTTTTCCACCCCTAAGAGATAAACACTACAAGAATATTGTGAATCTCTTTTGGCAGAAATACTCAGTTGAAAGTTGCAGCTTTTATGATCCGCTTCATCAAAAGTGGATTGAGGATGGTTGTTACAAAGGAAACTCATCTGACAACGACACAATCCGATGTTTTTGTAACCACACCACAAGTTTTGCCGTCGTGGTGGTAAGTATAACAAACAGTGAAAACTTAGTTTTGGGTGAGGCGCAACATTTTTTAATGGCATTGCTATTTATACCATCCATTTTCAATGCAAAAAACGGATTTGTTTGCCTGACTTGTTTGCTCATTTCTAGTGTGTTTAACCATCAGCTAAAAGTTAGTGGTATCGAAACCATGCGCTAGCTAATCAGATGGCCAATTAGTGTTTGCTCGGCCGTCTAGCGGTTAAGTATGTTGCCTTTCATTCGAAAGGTTGCAGGTGCGAAACTGGTCGCTAGCTAGTCTGTTGTGTCCTTAGGCAAGGCACTTTGCGGACATTGCCTGAACCCAGCGGATTAATGGGTTCTACCAAATTGCAGGAACGTCTCTATCATATACAACACACTGCAATTGCTCCGGTAACCCGACGGTAGGCGCGAGGTGATTTGACGATTTCCCGTGTTTTAACCCCCTTGGTTTTCCCATTCACAGGGATAAACATGAATATCCTATCCTATCCTATCCTATCCTATCCTTGAGCTGTATATTCAGATAAACAAAAAATGCTGTAGTGTTCCTATTACCGATATATTCAACTTTGTACAATAGCTCTGGTAATCTGATTCTCAACACAATAATTAGAAGATTACACTTGTCTGTGTTTTTTATTCCTGGTATCAAATAAGTATGATATCCTATTTGCGGAAGTCTATGGAAGTGCTGCACTTGGGACTTACATATAGAATGGGCCAGCTATCAAGATTAACAGTTAATGCCAGACTTGAAAATTAATTTTACAATCCAAATTAAATTAAAAATGTTAAATTTAACAATAAGAGAACAAAAAAATTTAAAAGAAAGACGGTCAATACTGATTTTAGAGTAACACGTAGCACGTTGCCTTGATCTAGTAAAAAAGACAAAAATCACAAAACTGTTTACCATGTCATATATACAGTTATAACTTTTAACCTTGTCATCTTTTTCCCCGAAACCAGAGAATGCAACAAGGGGACAGCAGAGCACATATGGTGCTGGATATTGTCAGCAAAGTTGGGTTATTCATCTGTGTGATCTGTTTTACTTTGACCGTCATTTTGTTTTTCATTTTGCCGTGAGTTCTTTCTTTCCAACAAATTTTTTAAATTTAAGTGCTGTTTTATTGAAAATAAAAGACAAATTATTTTATTTATTTAAAAACAATATGGGCGGTTAAGTGGGCTACCTCAACCTAATGAATCCTGTGCTTTTTCGGTTGCATTAACAATTAAGCCACACAACCACATTATGAAATAAATTGTCTAGTTAGTAAGCTTATATGGTAGGTTGTGTCCTAGAGCAAGACATTCAAATTGCAATACGTTGGTAATCTGGTATGAATATCCTATCCTATAATAAGAGGTTATATTAAATTTTATATTGGTCTTTTCTTATAGTTTTGTCCCGTTTTTGGAATATTGATAAAAAAATGTTCCCTATTTTCCAGTGAATTACGTCGAATAAATTCATCCGACGTCCACGCCAATTTATGTGTGTGTCTGATCCTGTCCTATGTGGGGTTTCTTGCCGGCATTGAGCGGACTGCTAACCGCCCCCTCTGCGTGGCAGTTGCTGCGACAATTCAATATTTTCTTCTGTGTGCCTGGGGCTGGATGGCGGTAGAGAGTTTCACCATGTACAGGTATAGTGTTTGTGATCCACCACACTAATTACACTGCTGATTAAAATCCCCAAAATTATTTTTCAATTATTGAAATTGTAAAAAAGTTTGTTCCCTGCCGCAACAACATGAGATGTTGTTTGCCAGAATGTTCAGCTCATCAATACCATCACAGACCATCAGATGAAAGGTGGCGTGATGTAAACCAGCATTCTGCTGTTTAGTTATATCTGTGTACAAGAGAATTACCGGATGCTGCCGATACTGTGGTTTAATGGGTTAAACAAAAACTGTATTGATTCATAGTATTCATTTCGGTAAACCGTATGTGCTCGAGATAGCCCAATGTTACTATTCCCACTGCATTTTCCCGTTTATGGAATAATTAAGCATATAATATCCTAAAACTTGTTTTTGAAATGCAAGCACTCCAATAAAATATTGAACATATAGTAACACATTTATGGTTGGTAAAGTAGTATGGCAGAATGCTTACTGATGTGTATTCTACTATTGGTTATGGATTTTTCTAATACTAAATCCATTAATACGGATTCACCCACTTGCCAGGGTACAAATGAGATCTGTCTATTATCTATCGGTTGTCATTTTTACTTTTTTATCTTACTCAGCTCACAGGTCGATTTACATCATTTTTTTCTTCTTACACAGAATGTTTGTGCATATGTTCGAAAAGCATGGTGTTTTAAACTGCCGGATCATGGCCCTTGTGGTGTATTCATTGTCAGCAGTTGCTGTGGGTTGCACAATGTCAGCTTCTTACTTTAACGAGAAGAGAAAAATGTCTCAGGCGGGTAAGTTGTGTTTTTTTGCGGTTTTCTCGATTTTTGAATGGAGAATATGTTTTTATTATTTTCGTTTTTTTAAGAATTTAATCCTACTAAATTTATGCTGTGTATAGATTTCCCCACAGTACACGATGGATGGAACGGTTATATTGGAGACCAATATTGCTGGCTGGTTGGACCGTCTTTGTATTTTGGTTTTCTTTCTATTATCGGCTTTATACTGTTGGGCAACATTGTGGTTGCGTTTCTGGTCATCAGGGCAATAACCTGGGGCAGAGCCAAGGTGGGTAAATTGGGTAATTTATATTTTTGGCTAAAATGGTTGATGTTGGCATTGTTAGACCATTAACCTGTTTGTCTTTAAATAATTTTTATAATTCTGGTTTACATTTTAAGACCTGTATGGTTGTATATGATGTATCTGCTTTACACAGGCCTGACACGCTATTTCTAACAGTTTTCACACCTTAATGCAGTGGTTCTCAAACTTTTCCAGCTCGTGGCACACTAAGAAAACTCTAAAAAATCGCGGCACACTTGAACAAAACAAATTGAATCAAGGAATTTTATTCAGAAAATTTTAATGGGATGGGTGTGTTTGTCGTTTGGCAGATTGCAACGAGGTTCCATTTTTGACAAACACAAACGCATTTCATCGTCAATTCCAACTGAGTACTCAATAAAAAATTAAATGGGATCAAATAACTAAAGTTTGCTTATGGAATAATCTTATTAACAAATGGTTAATCTTCTGTCATCTAGGTAGTTTTCGTGCTGCTTAACTTAGCTTGCAGGACAAAATGTGATGCATGTGTTAAAATTACATTAATACACCACATTGAACAATAAATTGTGCTTATGACATTACAATCACCCTTAATTTATCGCTACCCATAGCAATACTGTCTACCCTACTTTTTACTAAACTAGGGAAAATACATTTCTGTGCATTAAAGTCGCGTATGCCCAATTTGCCCATTCGTAACACAACTATGTTTCCTACATAATTTTGCAAAATTCCAAAAACTTTCGCGGCACACCTGAGAATCTCAAATGGCACACAGTTTGAGAAACACTGCCTTAAGTGCCTTAATGCTTAGATTCATTTTTTGAGTAGCATACTTACATTTTTGTAAGTGTCTTTACCATTATTTGTTCAACCTAATGATATTTTAAGCTTTGTATTCATATTAGAGATATTAAGGTATATTCGATTCCCATACTCTCCACTTTTTTTATTAACCATTTTACTTGGAGGTAAAACCTAAAAAAAACATGATAAGTGCGAGGATCGAATCAAGAACCTGTATGGTAAAACCGCGGTGCTCAAACCTCCACACTACTTTTTGTAAAACGGTATAATAACACAGGTGCAATCCTCCACACAAGAGTCGCCGGCTGTCCACGTATTACGTGCACTGTTAGTGTCGGTTTTACTCGGCATGGCTTGGTTATTTGCTGTTCCGTTGGCCGTCTCAAGTGATCACGTGGTGCAGGATGTCTTTGCTTGGTTATTTGCCATCTCCACGTCAAGTCAGGTTATAAGATCATGTTTTATCCGTATGTTTAATAGCCACCAACATTGTCGGCTCAGTCCTTGAAAAAGGCAAGAAGCGGACATTTCCTAAAGTCAGTAGATTAAACAAAAACTATAGCAATATCTTTAATAGATACAAAACGCTGCAATAGCCTTGTTGACCACTAGATGCGATGCATTGTAACGATTGCTTAGGCTCGTTTGTTAAACAAGGAATTCGCGTGGAGCCTAAATGATAAATAAATTGTAGCAATAGCCAACGTTTGAATAAAAACACCAACACTATGTTAATCACAGGGTGTGTTTGTGTTTTATTTCTTCTGCGTTCGACGGGACGATGTACGGATGGCGTGGACGAAGCCACTGTGCAAAGTGCTGTGCGGAGCTCGCTGGTATAACCTCAGGGATCGAAGTGAGTCCGGGACATCGTACAATATATTTATATATATATTTATAAGATTAACTTATTACCGTTTTTTAATTTACGGTAGTTTAAATATGCAAAAGCACTTGCAGCACGATTTTTTAAAAGCAACAAGCTTGCCGTCACAGACCGAACAAGTTTGAATTAAAAGCAAAATATATAACGTTGCCAAATATGATAAGACGAAATTGGTCCAATTTTAGCGCGGTTGTTATTGAAAATTGTCTTTAATTTATTACGATTAGAGCGAGTTATGGTTGTGCTTGAAGCTTACTACAGTGGAGCCGTCAGAAAATTACGCCTTGACTTTGATGCGTAGCCATTTTTATTACTGGTTTAAGGGCAGTATCGGATGGCACATATATAGGACTAGTAGACGATTTGAAGAATTGTATAAATTGATGGACACAACATCGCGCGCTTATTCGGCATCCTCTCAGAGTCAGATATAAAACTTGCCCTGTACCTATCATGAATTAGGAACTTATTGGCACG